>JANRGW010024357.1:0-16762 GCA_024733675.1 Psilopsiagon aymara
ACAAGTCAAAAACACAGTGCTGCACCAACTACTAAGAAGGAGAAAAATGACTGCTACTGCTGAACCCATGACAAGCATCCACTGCACACATGTGAATAAAATAAACAAATACAAATACAATGGAAAATTATCCAACCTGCATAATTAGAACACCATGATCTTCTTATTGCCAAGCCCTTGGCCTTAACTACTGGACCACATGGCTCACATCCTAATTAATGGTGAAATTCAATGTTATAAAAATTTCCAAATCTTCTTTTCTTTTTTTTTTATAACCTGAGATGGAGATTTCCAGTGTCAAGCAATTAGAAGTGTCTTAATCCACTCATATACCTCCTACAAAGCTTAGCATGTGGCAAGAACATTTTGCCAGTCTTGTTTTCTGGCTGTGTTGCTCTTATTTTCATTTATTTCTTAATTTATATTAAGAAGTTTTTCACATTTTGTGATCTTAGTCACAATCCAGCTTCACTGAGCATGGGAAAGGACTTTGTGGTCTTCTCCAAAGCCACAGCATAAATGAAGCAAACGTTCTATTATAAACCTAAACCAGCTAAATTTCAGCGGGGATTTATATGCATCAAGCATGAAACGCTCTTAGGAACCTGCAGAATGAGGAATCCTATGCCAGGAGACTGTAGCATTTACCCCATAAGGTGTTTAATAGTTATTTATGAACATAAGAATGACAGGAGCAATAATGATGGACAAAGAGGATTTAATTATCACCATGGATTTACAAAAATGCCACAAAAGAAGAAAAAAGCTTCTATGGATGTTTATAATTAAATTTGTAATTAACATTCTTATATGTAAGTGATTTTAGAACACAGAATTGGAAAAAAGAAGAACAAGCTCCTGAAAGCATGAAGTGTATATTGAATCTGTGGAACTGTGAAAAGTCATTAAGTTATAAGAACAGTTTCATTTTCAATCCTGACATCTTTTTGCAAGCCCCTGGCTTTGTTGCAAAAGTTTCCAGTATACAAGAAGACCCTTATATGTGGCCTTTAGTACACATTTTTGTTGTGTATTTTAATACAAGCATTTTTCTTTTAAATTCTGAGGGTGATTAGGCAACCTGAGTTCCTTCAAACAGAAAAAAAAAGAAAAAAAAAAAAAAGACCTTGTATTTGCTAACCGAAAAGAAGCAGATTTTAATAATAACTTGAAGTCTTTCTTAGACAAAAACTATGGGCCTTGCAGAAAAGCTCCTGAAATATACCCGCATGGTGACAAGAGCAGTGGTGCTTGCTCCACATGTTTTGCCATCAATACTTTTCAAATAACTTTCACACCCAGTTTTCCCAGGGGATCACAATGATACTTGGGATAAACAGTCTTCCAAATAGAAAAATTACAATTTCCCAAACAGAAAATTCAGTGAGTCCAAAAAGTTCATAATCTGAACTCTCTGTGATGCTTTTTACATTCCTGCTGCCTGTGCTTCTGGTTTCTTGCTCTAAAATAATGGCATAGTAAACGCAGAAATACTAGCTGAAGCCAGTTATGAGCTCTTTCCAAAAACCCATGCCTATCAGTCCCAGAGGACACCAATGAATTACAGTAGCTGCTCTAAGAAACATCTCCTACTTTGGACACTAAAATATCTGAATTGTCCTCAGGACAACAATGAGAAAAAAAAAATCATGAATCATCAACCCAAAGATCTTTTAACCTGCAGCTCTAAGTTAAGCAATCATCTCCCTGAATATGGCACAATCGGTTCTTTAATTGTTTCAATATCTAACCTCACCATTACTGTCATACAATCTAAACCACATCACTAAGGCATTCTGAAGATGCAGAATTTGGAGCGGGCTATTTTTTGTTACCAATTATCATCTTGGTTTTGGATAAAACCAGGAAATATGTTATATAACTCAACATACAATTTTCACAAACAGAAGACAGCATACACAAATAGATCCACTCACACAGGGCTGAGAAATGAAGGAACATTTCAGATCTAAAGCACAGCAGGAATCATTTTCCTGCTGACCTTTTCTTTACAGCAAAGTTATGGCCCTGGTGAATAAACGACCGATCTTGGCCTTCTCTTGTTAAACTGATTTTTGCCATTCTGGGGTTCCAAACCTATCCCTTTCTCCCTGGGAAGACCTGTCCTTGCTGTTAGTGGCTCTCTTGGTCAACAGCAGGAGGTAAGGCTGGTGCCAGTTGCCTGAAGAGAGAATACATCAACTTATTATCGCTTCATACAGGAACGGCATCTGTCTCCTCCAATTGTGTGAAGAAAGAGAAGAAACCCTTAGCAATCAGTCCTATTTTATTCCTACCTATAAAAGGTACCCACACAACTCCTACTGAGGCCATGCAATCTCCAGTGTTCTTACAACATTTCTGCATTTCAGAAAAGAATATCATGTCTTTGTGCACATCAGAAATTGAGGCAAAGAAAAATCAAGTTGCTGAAGATACAAAGTTTGTAGTCCAGAAGAGACACTGCATATTTGGAGAAATGTCCTTTGAAAAGTTTACCGTTTCTACAGACTTCTCAGAAAATTACCAGAAACAGCAAAGTTATCAGTCTGAAAAAAACTACAAACCAAAAACCAACAAACCAAAAAACAACCAAACCTAAACAGAACAAACAAACCAAAACCAAAACAAAACAGACTATATAGTAGTAGAACATGATCTGTGCCTTCGTCTTAAAATATTTGTAAAGCTAAGCTGGAGAATTAGCCAAGCATCTTGCAGACAGACCAGATAGGTAGCAAGGCTGGACCTTAAGACTGAACTCCCTCTACAAAAAGTCCTGGACAGAACTCTTCTACAGCTTCAGCCTGCTCCATGGTGGGAAAATCCCAGCCTGTAGAACATTTTGTGCAGAGGCAGAGCTGTGAATTCGACAGTATCTTTATGTGGAGACGACAGATGATGGAGTAAGAAGGTACAAGATTTCTTATAAGTGAAAGCCTGTCTGAAACAAAACCCAGGATGCCAACAGTTCCTGGAAAGTACAGGCTTTTCAAGTGGAACTCCTTGACCCCTCCTCTTCTCCCCCAGGTTGTTTATTCACCATACCAGTTTGGGGTTATGGGTAGAGTCACTAGCTGCTTAAACTGTCAGGCATGACCTCCAGCATCTCTGAATAATCAGGGCAGATAAGACACATTATTTTGGTGTGACTGTGCAATGAAAGACAGGTTTAAGTGTCTTTCTTTAACTTAGCCACTACTTAAAATATATGGTAGGAAATACGGACTTTATTTGACCTGCACAATGCATTTCAGCTCTGCTTAAAGCAGGTGACTCATTTTGACTTGATGCTAGTCTCTCCACATGACCCTAGTAACCCTGACTTTCGGCATTGCAACATATACCAAACAGATAAAAAGTTTCATGAAACAGATTTTTAAAATTATAGGTGAAGATCGTGACAAATCTATTTGTAATTTTTCATGATTATTTAAGATCACTCTTTGGGGCCATTGTCTTATAGCAGGTATCATTTTCTCCCTTGACAGGGTATGAAGTATAAAAGTCAGACAAACCTATGTCCCAAATAAACAAAAATGAAGCATTTGTTGGCTTTGTTGTTACCAGCTTCCTCGAAATAAACTTTGGAGATAATGTTATGCAAAGTGTGAAATTTATTATTTATTTTAAAGTTATATTTAGTGTACCAAAAGGTAAATCACACTTGTTCAACTACTGTATATACTGTAATTACACACCCTAATTTCATGCTTTTGGTCATGCAGTTAGCATAAGTAGTTGCAATTACACATTTAAGGCATGTAACCATGTAATAATTAAGATGCACAATTCAATTATATAATTAAGGTATGCAAATATGTAGGACTATCCTGTGACACTGATTTTAAGTAGACTACCCCATTAATTCTGAGGGGAGTTCTGTTTAAAAACTCATTACACAATACATCTTACAAAGAATTATACAAAAAGGAAAAAATACAGACCCACTGTCATGGTTCTTTGGATATACGTACGCCCAGGATAAAAACAAGAAAAAAAATATATATGCAACTATTAGATTCAAATAATATTTACAAGATTGGCCCTGTGTTCTAAAAGAAAAAAAAAACAAAACCAAAAAAAAACAATGTACAAACCCACCAAAACCAAACACATCACCCAAAAATGAAACCCACACAAAAGAATTCTCAAAAGAGACTACAATAGTAAAATATATACAAGTTTGCTTTGTAGGCCGGCACTCATACAGAGAAAACAATTGCCAAAAATGCCCTACAACTTTCTAATGACCTCTTAATCTCCAGAAGATGTTAAATAAAAAATGATTTGCAAGTTTCAATAGAACAAAAAAGCAAATATAATTTTTATCAGTAATTAATGGCTCATTCTAGAAGGTTTCCCTCCAAGAGTAGAAAGTGGCAGGAAAGCCACTGGCAATGCAAGGGGGCAATTGTTCTGCTAAACTACAGAGATTATTTAATCACTAACCCCTAACTTCCATGCATACTCATCACCAGCAAATTGGTTTAAAAAGGGAATTTCAGAAAGATAACAATATCCTGGTGTGAGCTTCAGCATAGAGTGAATTCATATTCTTCTTCCCCTCTCCATTCACTTTGATGTGGCTTGAAGAATAAGCATGAGGAATTGAGAAGCAGCCCTCCCCTAAGCAAAGTAGTAAGGAAAAACATGATCTGTATGCTTCAACCCCCACACTGAATGTGGCTAATAGTAACTTGGTAGTAACAGCGTGTTGGAAGAAACATGGAATGAAAGTGTGTCTGAACATATTCACACTGGAAGAAAGCACCAAAATATCATATCATAACTCTCCTTTTATGCCACATTTCCTCTGCCCTATGTAACACTTGACTGTATGTATCACTACATGTAACAGGTTCATACTCATTCTATAAGCAGGCAGAGGAGAAATAAAAAAAAGATTTTTTTTTTTTCATTTAAGTTCTTCAGTAGCTTTATTCTCTGAGGGAAAAAAAAACAAACCAATAATGTCCTCTGCCTAAAAGATATATATCAAAGTTAATACATATGCATCAATATGTGTAAAAACAAAATCAGATATTCAATGACCAGATTTTTCCTCAAATGTCAGAATAGCTTTAAAGATAATACTTAGAATATTCATCGGATGTGTGGTGAAAGTATTTTTCCAATAAAATTAATATATGCTATTATTCATTTAAAAGATATAGGGACACTTTCACAGTTCAGGATCTTAGAAATGGTTTAAGGATTTAAAAAACAACTTCATTTCCTATTTTCAGTTTAAATTCATACCTATAACTGCATGCTAACACTCAGTAAAAGAAACTGAATTCTGCCAGCAGAATGTACCCAGGCAATGCTATTTACATTGCTAGGTCCTGAAGGTCAGAAACAGGTATACCCAAACTATCTCCACATGATGGAGGGTCGTGGTTTAGGCCGTAAATCAGCCATGCAGTTTGCTACATGAAGAATTGAAAGAATGCAACTCCCACAGGTTGAGATAAGAACAGTTTAATAACTAAGGTATAACACAAACCACTACTGCTACCACTAGTTATAATAATGACAAGAGAAATACAAGGGAAGAGAATACAACAGCTCACCACGTATACCAGGCCTGACCAAGCAGTGCACCCCCCACCACCCTTCTGGGTCTCTGCTCTCCGTTACTGCATCCTGGACATGACGTGCTATGGTATGGAATGCATCTTTGGTCAGTTTGGGTCAGGTGCCCTGTCTCTGCTGCCTCCTGGCTCCCCCTCCTCCCTGGCAGAGCATGAGGCTCCAAAAGTCCTTGGCCAGACCAAACATCACTAAGCCATAAGTAAAAACACTGTTGTTATCAACGCTGTTCTCAGGCCACAAGTCAAAAACACAGCATTGCACCAGCTACTAAGAGGGAGAAAAATGACTGCTACTGCTGAACCCATGACAATGTGAAATAGAATTTACAGTTACTAAGAAACTGTTTTCTATTGTCTGAAATAGGTAACTTGTTTTCTAATATAACACTTGGCACTTTAGTAGTTCTTCAGAGTTGCAAGTCCCACTAGTTAGCATCCTTAACAAGGTTTAACTGTTAGTACAACAGAATATTCAAGTTCAGGACACTTAATGCCCAGCAGATTTACCTTCTTACAGTGCAGGTGTGGAAGTGAACTGTTCAACTTGTCTCTCACAGTATTTCAATCTTTCGGCTTAGGAACTGCAAATGTAGACTACCTCTAAGTGATAGTCTCAATAGCTTAACAAGGAAAGTTTTGTGATGTTACTGAATAATTTCTGCAATCACAGTTTCTAAGACATGGATCACATATAAGATGAGATAACGAAGGTTTAGAGTTAAGCATCAACCAGTGAAATAACTGAGGTATTGGTACCTCTCCTTGCCTGAGCAAAGGTGAAGCATCTCTGTTCTGTTGGTTAGTAAAAAAAAAAAAAGAAAAAGACAAGAATTGTCAAAGAAAACTTTGAGGTTTCCTTTAGTCATAAGAATTCCCAGAAACTATAGATAAGGGTTTCTGACAATTCTGATTCTATTCTGAATAGCCTTCATAGAGGAGCAGAAAAGCATAGGCACCAGACCACCAACCACACTCCCCATGAAGTCCTGTTCATTACAAGACACTCTACTTGAACAGGATTATTAGGTAGATGAAGCCATTTCACAGCCTGCTAACTGGGAAGTCTTGAATTGCTGCAAAGCATAGAACTGAGTTATGAAAAACAGGATTTTTTTTTAATTTTTTTATTTTATTTATTGTGACTTGCTGATAAGGTATAATGTAAAACATATAGGAGTACCTTGAGAATATGCTTCATCGGTCAAGAAATACGGAGAGCTTGGGAGTTAAGGAGCTTAGTTAACTCTTCTTTACCAAATAAAGTTGTAGCCTCAGGAGACTCATCATTGTATTTATGGGCTCAGCAATCAAACATGAATACACTTAGGTATTTATGTTCATTTTTTACGTAAGAGCTTGATGGAAAGGATACATATTGACAATGGTTTCTTATGGTGGAATCGACAGTCTTCACATGAGATTAGATGATCTCGATATAATGTTTGGGAGGTGTTAAGTATACTCTTAATCTAAATGGTTTTAATAATTTGCCAGCTGGATAAGTCTAATAAGAAGTGGTGCATTTCCTTTCTTAAGGCTTGCATATCTCAGTAAGGAATATTTTGATTTTTTTTTTCTATATGCAATACTTTCTATGACTAGGAAGTCAAGATTCAGAGCTCTCCAAGCCTGGAAATGAAGGTAGTAAGAAAAGCACTGTACTTGTTTCCCCAAGGAAAGTTAATCTGTACAGCAGAGACTACAGTCAAATTTGCAGTACATACTTCTCTATCACATTCAGCAGTTTCTCTTCCTAAGAGAGGCTGTGTGAAAGAACTAGCTTGTGTGTTTCTGCACCTGCCAAAACCCTGATTCTGAAGCATGGTGGATATGACAATATTTTAAGAGCTTTTAACATTCTTTCAAGCAGAACAAGTTACATTATTGAAACCGATTATATGCATGAATTTCTCTTACCATGGTGACTTCCACATTGCTATATTATATCCTAATGTAAGAACATTTCTAACACTATAACTAGAATGGGCAAAAGAAAAACTGTAGTGTTGTTAGGCTAGCAAAACTTTTGTGCATAATCTAAGATTATACCATTGTTTTGAAAATAGTGTTTGTGTTCCTAAGTCAGGGGAGGTGCTTTTAAACTATTTTCTATTGTATTCCTTTTTCTTCACATTTTATGTCAGTTTTCTCAAATCTATACAATTCCACTTCATCTTGGGTTTACAGTCGTTTATTCCACCTATGACTCCTCCTCAAACAGCTGCTTGAGACTCAATGCCTTGCAATTCTCAATGGCTTGGTAAATACAGCAAGTGCTTTAGCATCTGGAACCTGGTATGCCTGTGAGTGATTCAGTCCAGCACACTCTAAGAGAATGCTCACTTTGATGATTGCTTCAGGCCTAGCAGCTGCAGCTGTGCCCTCACTGTCTGCATTTAGACACACTGAAATTCTTTCTCATCAAACCAATTTTTGGTGGTTTTGTTAGATCTACATTTTTGTTCAACCTGGTATTCCATATATTTTAGGAAACAGTACATTAAATCCTTAATGTTTACTCTAAGCAAATGTCCATCAGTATGCACTGTGAAATTCTGTATATTAGAAATTATGGCTTTACTGACTTTCAAGACAAGAATTAGGTTAGTTCCTGCAACTTCATTACTCTCTACACGTAAAGAATGGGGATTATCTATATTTTCTTAAGTTATGCATCCTTGCTTCATTAGAAGCTCGATTGTTAGCTAATAGATTGCTTATTTTTTGTGTTACATGGATGTTCATCACAAAAATACTGCATGAGTTTAACCAAAACTGACTTTATGGCTTAAGTTCTCATTTCAGATAATTAAATTAAATTTTAGCAAATAGTAACAGCAGCATTCCTATATTTAGTTCAAACGCTTATGATATGCATTCATTATTTTATAAGTTCCCGACGACTGGAAAAAGGGAAACATAACCCCCATTTTCAAGAAGGGGAATATGGATGAGCCAGGGAACTACAGGCCAGTCAAGTATCACCTCTGTGCCTGGGAAAATCTTGGAGCAGATTCTCCTGGAGGGCATGCTAAGGCACATGAAAAGTAACAAGGTGCTTGGTGACAGTGAGCATGGCTTCACTAAGGGGAAATCCTGCCTGACCAATTTGGTGGCATTCTGTGATGGGGCTATGGAATTGATGGAAAGCGGTAGAGCAGTTGATGTCATCTACCTGGACTTGGGCAAAGCATTTGATGCTGTCCCACATGACATCCTTTACCCTAAATTGGAGAGACGTCAATTTGATAGGTGGACCACTAGGTGAATAAAGAACTGTCTGGATGGCCGCACGCAAAGAGTTGTGCTCAATGGCTCAATGTCCAGCTGGAGACCAGTAATGAGTGGCGTCCCTCAGGGATGGGTGTTGAGACCGGTCTTGTTCAACATCTTTGTTGATGACATGGACAGTGGGATTAGGTGCACCCCCAGCAAGTTTGCTGATGACACCAAGCTGTGGTTCTATTGATAAGCTGGAGGGAAGGAATGCCATCCAGAGGGACCCTGACACACTTGTAAGGTGGGCTGATGCCAACCTGATGAAGTTTAACCACGCTGAGTGCAAGGCCCCACACGTGGGCCGGACAATCCCAGGCACAGCTACAGACTGGTTCAGAAAAGAGATTGAGAGAAGCTCTGCAGAAAAGGACTTGGGGGTGTTTGTTCATGAGAAAATGAACATGAGCAAGCTTCAGTGTGCACCCACAGCCCAGAAAGCCAACTGTATCCTGGGCTGCATCAAAAGAAGCGTGACCAGCAGGTAGAAGGAGGTGATCATGCCCCTCTACTCTGCTCTTGTGAGACCTTACTTGGAGTACTGTGTACAGTTCTGGTGTACTCAACATAAAAAGGGCATGGAATTATTGGAACAAGTCCAGAGGAGGGCCACAAGGATGATCAGGGGACTGGAGCACCTCCTGTATGAAGACAGGTTGAGAATGCTGGGGCTGCTCAGCCTGGAGAAGAGAAGGCTGCTTGGAGACCTCATAGCAGCCTTCCAGTACCTGAACAGGTGCTATAGGGATGCTGGGTAGGGACTCATCATTAGGGACTGTAGTGGTAAGACAAGAGGTAATGGGTTAAAACTTAAATGAGGGAAGTTCAGGTTGGATATAGGGAGAAAGTTCTTTACTGTAAGGGTGGCGAGGCACTGGAATGGGTTGCCCAAGTGTCATGGGTTCAGCAGTAGCAGTCATTTTTTTCCTTCTTGGTAGCAGGTGCAGTGCTGTGTTTTTGACTTTCGGCATGGGAACAGTGCTGATAACACCAATGTTTTCACTTACTGCTTGGAATGTTTTGGTCTGACCAAGGACTTTCTGAGCCTCATGCTCTGCCAGGGAAGAGGGGAAGCCAGGAGGAAGCAGAAACAGGACACCTGCCCCGAAGTAGCCAAAGAGGTATTCCATACACAATACGTCATGCCCAGGATGTAAAAGCAGAGGGCAGAGACCCAGAAAGGTGGGGGTTCGCTGCTGGGTCGGGCTTGGTATCAGGTGGTAAGCAATTGTATTATCTTCCCTTGTATTTCCCTTGTCATTATTATTATTTGTGGTAGCAGTAGTGTTTTGTGTTATACCTTAGTTACTAGACTGTTCTTATCTCAACCTGTGGGAGTTGCATTCTCTCAATTCTCCTTCTCATCCCTTTGGGAGCGGGAGGAAGAATGATGGCAGAGTGAGTGAGCAAACTGCGTGATTTACAGCTTAAACCATGACACCAAGGAAGTTGTGAATGCTCCATCACTGATGGTGTTCAAGGCCAGGTTGGACAGAGCCTTGGGTGGCATATTTTAGTGTGAGGTGTCCTGCCCATGGTAGGGGGTTGGAACTAGATGATCTTAAGATCCTTTCCAACTCTAACTATTCTATCATTCTGTGGTGTTATTTGCCATATATAATAACAGAACTAACACAAGATTATTATTTTGGGACTAAACCTATAACTAGGCATAGCAGGAAACCATCTCCCAGCTTATCAGACCTAATACTCAGAAATTTCGTGGTTTAGTATATTATTCAGAGCTATCCTGATATTTACATTATGGTTCAAATTAGCCCTGCTATTAAATATCCAGTTTAAAGTAGCTCGACATTAAAAGGTTTATTTGCTTTTCCAAAAGCCATTTACTGTTGAGTAGTTTAAAATAGTAATGTAATGTAACTTCACAAAAGTGAACTCCATATGACCTTACTGTAGATATATGGTTGCAATAATAAAAATATTAAACATTAAAAAAAATATTTTTATCATGTAGGTGGTTTCAGTAATTCTGCCACCCCCACTACCACCAAATTTGTAATATGTTAAATCTCATTAATAAATAATAAGTCGAATGTTAACTTGGCATTCTTGTGTTCTGTAAAAAGCTTGACAATTGGGCAAAAAGAGTGCTTCAGACTGAAGTAAAAGTTGTTCAGCTGGTACAATATGAAAAAATGCCAAGTTCTGTGGCAAGATCCCAATATACCTCTTTTGGGAGTATTTCTGATATGTTATTCTGCCTTTAAAGTGCAACTAAAAAATGTTAGAATTTACTATTATATACTTGAATAGGATGCTTTAAACAAGGGTATGATTTTTACATATATTTTCTTTCAGCTGATTTTTTTTTCCAGTTGTTGTAGGAGTCTATTGGGATCATGCATTACAGGCAGAAATAACTCAAAAAATATCTTAAGTATCATACAGTGTAAATAAGTTGCCTGCAAAGAAGGGCAACTAAGATGTTATTAATAGTCTATCTTTTTAATAAGGTACACATAAGTAAGTTATAAGAACTCTGCCAAAGATACCAAAAATCTTTGTAACTGTATCTTTAAAGTCGCAAGAACAGTCTACTGCATAATAGAATTTTAAAGCTGTAGCTTCAATAGCGAAGATAGAGACATTGATAGGCCTTCTAAGCAATATCCAACCAATATTGCCCTTGCACAGAAACCTCTTTTCATGACTTGACTTAGCTAACTTTTTATGATATATAATACTTTATCTGTTTATCTGTGTTACAGTTTCACCATTCCTCAAGAGGGTAAAAAAAAATAAAGCGCATTGATAGTGTCAGCTTTTCAGAAAGTACAGTGCTGATGGATGCAACTGAAAGAAAAAAAATGAATGGCTTTGTTATTACTAGGGTTATATGTTAAGATAGCACCTAGATTGAAACTCAAAAACTTGTAGGGTTGGATTTAAGCTCAGGGTGTAGGTTTCCTTCAAAATCTATCAAGAGGAGTATGAATTTATGGAATATAGTTCACCCTACCCTATGAGGTGCAATTAAAGTACTTCCAAAAGTGTTTGTCTCTCTCTGTTGAATATAAATGAGAACTCTGTAGCCTAATTTATACACAGATGATTATTAAAAGTCTGAGGTTAGGTGGAGTTAATTTCAGACCTCCTATATAAATCCATTATAAAAATAAAGAAAAGAAATAGTTATTAAACCCTGTTTTATTAAAAACCCTAAATTTAACACACAAAAGATGCATTCCATGGCTCAAAACCTGAGTGCTTCCTTGCTAAGTGTCTATAGGAAGTAGAATTGTTAGTCAAGAATTAATTTCTGGTTCATGCATATAATGAAAACCATCAGACCATCCTATATATACTTATGTATAGGTAGATACACATAAGCTTACTCTTCTGCAGGGTGAGTTTCCCAGAAAATATCCTGAGGGCTGTATGGTATGAATAAGTAGAAAGCAGTTAAAGCTAGCATTTATGCAGGGATAGCTGAGAACAATCATGTAGAATATCAGCAGGCTGAAATGAGCATCGGGAGGACCTCAGTGAGATTGAGATAGGTTTAGGATCGAGAATAAGAAGTGTGAGAACTGTGGTTTAGATTTCAGCAGGAGAATGAGGTTCAGGGTTTTGACATGGGCTGGTGAGGAGAGAGTGATAACTTTTTTTCTTACATTGCCTGTGAGGATCCAAAATCGTGAAATCCCTTGTGAAATCCACCTCTCCACAGAAAATGCAGGAAGCAAAGAAAAATAGCTTCAAGGAAATAATGGTAGTCTGTATGATTAACCTCCACCTGTCCTATAAAGCATGCAGTTAAACAGCACCTGTACCTGTCAAATTCTTCTTGCTAATCTTTCCAGCTGTGACAAATCAAATTAAAGACTTCGAGGTAATGCCAGGCTCTACAAGAACTTTCTTTGAGGAAGAGACTGTTCTTCAAATATTTTTATGTCATTCTCCATTTGAAACATGGTTTTAAGTGAAGGTCACAAATTCACCCTAGAAATAAATTTTGAATTTTAAATAGGGTGACATACTATAGAAAAATATACAACTAGGGTTTAACACTCAAAGCCTTAAATTTCTTTTTTTTTTTTCTAATGTTGCTTAGAGAGAAAGTGTGAGGCTGATGCAAGTTTTACTGGGTGATGGACTTACACTGTATGTGAGATTCTATAATTGGTTCACTTTGTTCTGAAATCGCTTGAATCAAACTCTTATCAATAAAACTTTTATGGATAGTCAGATATCAGGGTGTTATTTTTTGCCTTTTTAGTACTCCAGATAAAGTTCATTAGTATTTACACTGTCTTTTTATTTTCACATGTGTTCTGATTCCTTTGTGGACATGAATGCATATAGGAAGAATTGTAAAACATTCAACATGAATAGGACAAGATGATTCATTATGCTTTATAAGTTTAATTTACACATAACAGCATTGTGATAACTGCACCTCTTGTACTACAGTGTGTCCATACATTCACACAGACAAATGTGTAACATTTTATTAGAAATACATGCACAGGAGTAAATACTAGAAAGCATGAACTTAGAAAAAATTTTGTTAAAATAACATGAATATTCTTATATTTAAAGTGTTGCGGAAATTTTGTATCTGTTTCTGGCTTTGTTCAGAGCACATGGGTAAATGTCAACGAGACTTCAGTTTCAAATCTAGTATCACTGGCCTACAGTAAACACACTGCAACTCTAGAGCTGTATGAGCTGTACACCAGTTCTGGAGAGCAGACTCCCTATGAAATCATGCAATGTATGTGTAACAACATGTAGTTTGTGTTACTAATGTTGAAAGAGCACACCACATGCGATTTTCTACACAACCAGTTGAAAAAATAAAATTACTTTTTCTCTGTTTCCAAGTTGTCACCTCTCTGATTCATATATAGTTTATATAACATAGGTAGAAATTAAGCACACATTTAAATTCTTTCCTCATTCAGGTGAATTGACTGGCTCTAAAAGTAATGCCAGCAGGAAGAATCTAGATACCAAAAAAGTATATTAGCAGTTTTCAAATGTTTGCCTCCTGGGATTTTCAAATAGATTAGACAGTCAACCTCTACCTTCTCCAATGAATGCTTAGATGCTTTCTCTGTTGCAAAATCTGCTCTAAACCTATCAAAATCTTTGAATGTCTAATTTTCATTAAAAGTCAAACTTATGTAACCTAGAAGATATTTTTCTGTAGAAAATGTTGATTGTACTCCAACATTTTCAGATCCATTGCTTGTGTAGAAAACAGGAACAGTCTGATATATTACACTGATATATGCCCAAAGCGCATTGTCATGTCTTTAAAGGTAGATTCAAAACTCAAGGACCCGTAAGGCTCGTGTTTATTATGACTAAGTTTTTTAGATTTTTCATGAAAGGGAACAGAAAAGAAAAACAATCCAGAAAAAGGTCTTCAATGAAAGCATACAGTCTAGTTAAAGATTCTTTGATTTATCAATTACTTCAAATGCATAATTTCATAAACACTGTATTTACAGACTGTTTGAACATTGTGAAAAATGCAGCAATTATTAATTCTTAGGAACACTTTGCAAACCCAGTCAAATTGGAATGACAGACATGGATACGTTCTTTAAGAAGGAGAAACATTAAGGAGAAAATTACCATAAGTTATTGTAATGTACCAGTTATTATGGAATTTCTGTCACTTGGTGCTCAATATTAGGCCAAAGATATTAGAAATTTCATAAGCACAGTTGACTTTAAGGCAGGAGGAAGAGATACGTGACCTTTTAAAGTCATTTTTGTTTCTATAATTCTAACATAGCTTGACTAAAAATAAAATTCTCACATGGTTTGAGATGACTTTCTATTTTTTTGACTTATGCATTTAGGCACCACTGACTTCAGAATGATATTTCAGCTCCTGTTTCATTTTGCCCTCTCAGAAAGTTTGACCTTGATGCTAATCACATTGTCTCTAGTCAATAGTACTGATGTCTTGCTCTCACATATTGAATAGATATAAGCAGCAGATAGACCATAGACAGATTATGTTTAGTTCAAGAAGATTAATATTTAACCTATTGTCCCCGTGGAATGTTAGCTACAATGCTGTCAATAACCATGTATACACAGTGCTGCAAGAAATATTAGCTGGTTTATATATCAGTTTGCTACATTTCCAGAAAATACGTTTATTTCAAAGCACGCAATAATCTGGGGGTTTTGTTGAATCTCCATAAACCACTATTGGCTATGGATAATGGCCACCTGTCAATGGGCAGCTTTTGTTGTCCAGGTGTTCACACTGTTTTCTTTGTAAAGTTTGAGTATCAAATTTGGCTAGTCCAAAACTTTTTCACCTGCATGGTAGGAGGTACTGTAGGCTAAAACATTAAGGAAAAAAAATGTAGAATCATGGAATTTGTGGGGATTTATTCATGAATATCACTTATTGTGTTTTAAGATTTCCTTGAACTTTTCTTTTTAAGATCAAAGAAAATATTTTCACTATAGAAGATCCCATGTTAAAGAAATTTCTAAGTTAAAGAGACTCTTAAATAACAAAGTCTGGGATGGGCATGGAATTAAATGCTGGATTTTACTGATGAATGCTTGTAGCAATTAGACAGTGATAGTCTGCTAAAAATTAACACCTCTTACACTGTTCACCAAAAAGAAAAAATATCATGTTCACCATTGAAATTCCATCTTGTAGCTCTTAGACCATAAAGCTCTTAATAAATGAACAATGAAATGAAGATATAGACCAATTAATGCAATGTACTGTAGCTGGACAGCAGAGGACAAGAAAAGATACTAGAAGGATGTCTGAAACTGGCACTTCATTTCTAACAAGCTAAAATAAGTAGTATAATAAGCTTAAATACCCTATTTTAATGCATTTATTTCTGTGTCATACTTCAATAGATTGTTCTAGACATTCACAAAAGGTTGGAGTATAGTCCATAAAATTTTGTGTTAAAAATACTCTCCATTCAGCACAATATTCAGTTCTGGAATAGAAGTGACATAGCACAGACAAAGAATGTTTTTTTCAAAACTTTCGTAAAATTTAATTGTAGATGTCATTCAAGCAAATTCTTTATGTCAACATGTAAAGAGGTATTCACATCATTAAATTAATTTGGCTGGATAAAGGAGTAGGAGTCATTTGCCTAAATGAGTGCTTGTGTATAGATAGAATATCATTAACAAAAAAGATTTGCCTTTAGTTTGATGGTCTGTATAATTTTTCCAGTATTACATACTAATAGGTAGTGTAGTGAGAGTACAGATCCACTGCCATTCAGGAGTTAGTCTTTAAAATTCGTGATTTTGATTTAAATGTGAAAATCATTATGTAATAATATTTTGCACGCAATCACTTCAGAAAAGTTTCAGTAAGTCCTTCAAATTATTGAATGCACTTTGTGCAGATTCTCTTGTAGCTGACCTTGTTTATCATGACTTCAGCTGTTCATATTTTCATCATTTCAATGTAGGTAAGTAAACATATTACCATGCTAAATGTTCAGAGGAGTAACTTTTCCCAATAAAGCTTAATATATACCTTTAAAGAACCTGTAAGATAATAGCTGTTGCAGTCCTTAATGATAAATATGAGAGAATTTACATAGACATTTTCCATATATCTAGATAACATATCCACTAAGATAGCTTCAAATCTTTTTTTTCAGGAATTTTTCTTTGATTTTTTTTCCCAAACTTTAAGGACTTGGAGTACTGTGTGCAGTTCTGGTGTCCTCAACATAAAAAAGTCATGGTACTGTTGGAACAAGTCCAGAGGAGGGTCAGGAGGATGATCATGGGACTGGATCACCTTCCGTATGAAGATAAGCAGAGAAAGTTGGGGCTGTTCAGCCTGGAGAAGAGAAGGCTGCGTGGAGACCTCATAGGAGCCTTCCAATATCTGAAGG
>JANRGW010024358.1:0-14909 GCA_024733675.1 Psilopsiagon aymara
GGGGGCGGAAGGTTGGGGGGGGTGGGATTTAAAAATTAGAGCTGCATTCAGGTTTTGAATAGTTGCAGTTTCAAGTTTTTTGACAAAACTTCAGAGAGGAGCTTGACTGGTTCTCTTTAATGGAAACAATTTGACAAATATTGTCTAATAGTTTGGACCTCATAGACTGTCACTTCAAATAAATTATTTCATTAATTGTTTCATTGCAGTTTCTAACAGGAAGGTAACAGTTAATGAAAACTGTATACTTTTTAACTATTTGTAGTTAAGACACAGCATTTTTATGGTATTCTTTGAATATAATACATATTGCAGTCTTGTACCAGCTTTAATTAATATTGAAAACTCTTTAACATTGGTATAACTAACAACCAGAATATTTTGTTATTTTGCTCATTCTTTGGCAATCTGACAAACCTAGTACAGAGAAGTTATGACTACCAAATTCTTTCATATGGCCACTGAGAGCTAGCACAATGATAAAAGGTAGATTTCCAAATATTACACCAGATAGAGCAGTATGAGACATCACTCTGATTCACACAATTAGAGCTTTTTTCAGATATTAATGTGGAATATAAGCACAAGACATTGAAAAATAATATAATAATTAATCAAAATGACATTGGGTTTCCGTAGTTGTACATCCTACCCTTCACAATAATTTTTCTGACGATTATGAAATACCAAGACAAAGACAAAGAAGTAATAAAACCATTATTGCTTGAATATATTCACCATGTAATTCATTATTTACCAGCTTTGGTAAAACACTGCTAAAAGTGAGAATTACAGAGAGAATAAATTCTTATTGCTGATAAAAAAAAGACAGAAACACCATGCAATATGAAGTAGCTGCTTATGCAGAAGAGAGTGGGTGCAGTGTTCAAATGTAGGGTCAAAACAGAAAAATGAGGAAAGAGAGAGGAGGATAGACCAGAAAAGTAAATTAGGTGGGGTACGCTCCAAAAGTTAGCTAATGATGTAATTTTCCATTGCTTTTTTTTCATAAGATGCTAGTTTCAAGGACACTGCATCACATAAATGTCTGCTGAAGCAAACTACAAAGGAGCCTGTGTATCTTGCATGAAGAGCTCAAGTTATAGATGCCAACAGCTGTTTATTTCTCAAATACCTACCTTATAATAAATCTAGACCATCTTCCAGTCATGCAAAGATTGAAGTGTCTTGAACAAGGCATTGTTAGGCTAATCATGAAAGATGGAGGAAACCTTTCGTCCACTTGATCAACCCTGTGGACATTTGGCAGTCAAGACTTGGCATACAGCCATCTCAATTCCTTCAGAAGAGTGTACCTGGACACAGCTACACAGTGGTGCAGGGCTTACTTAAACCAGATTGCAAAAAGTAGGGCAGCACAGGAAAAGAGTTATAAGGGCTTTAGCAAAATATTTTGGTACAACAGTCCCTTCCATTTCAGACAATCATGTGATGCAAGAATAAGACACTTGGAGAAAGAGCAGCAAATTCAGAACCATCTTTCTTTCTTCTTGGGGGATAAAATATAATAATTCCATTTGAATACTGAAGTTTACTGACAAGAAAGGCGGAGAGAAAATCTCCATGCTTAGACATAAGAATTAGGACAATTTATTGCCAGATAATATTATAGATGTGCAGTATGTTTAATGTTACCTCAAAACAAGTTCTTTAAGGCTTACAGTTTGCAGATGTTTGGACACATTTTTCGAGTAATATCATGTATGTTCAGGTCCTAAACAGGTGCAAACCCATATTGTTCCAGAAAATCAGAGGTGTCATGGCAGATTACTGCATTTCTGGATCTGGACAAAGATTGTTATACTTACTTTTTCCTCAATACATTTTCAGGAACAGGTTGTGCAGTTACTCTACAGCAAACAAGAAAGTACATTTTCAGCTGACATAAATTTTTATAGCTCTAAGATTTCAACATATATGTGACCAGTTTCAGTTGCTAACGCATGCTGAAACATCAAAATGAAAAGAAATTTTTATCAGTATCTGAAGGATGCTGCTCTTTTATAACCAGTTCCCCAAAACACTACTGGTCTTGAGCAGATGTATGACATGATTGAAAACCAACCACTATGGTAGAAGGCAAGCAATTCAGATCAGTTCCATTCCCCTTGTGTTTTTCCAGTGATTCTAAAGACCAACTCAGGATACAGTTGGGGGGATCTGCAGCTGATATAAAGCCATCAAATACGACTAAATGTCCAGGGAATGGGATTCGGGTAACTACTACAGTGTTTCAGTGATTGGATGTACTAAACTGTGCTAGGGGCCAAATTGGGAAGACAAAAGCATCAGTCTGCTAAGAACCCATCCTTTGTTATACTCCTTCCCCTGTACATCTCAGCCAAACCTGAAATTTAAAAGCAGCAGTGAGCCCAAACCACAGTACATGGTGAGTTAGGATCTGCGGTGAATTGGCCCGCTGTGAAGGAGAGACCACCCACTCTAGTACCGACCCTTAGAAGTCAGTGAGAAAACTTTAACTTGAGTGGAGTTGGATCAAGACTCTGTATCTGCTTCCAACCTAACTTTTTCCTAATATTTTGAGGGATTGTCAGAAACTTTATTTGACTCTTCTAGAGCAGAATAAAAATATTCTAGAACTTTGGAAATCTGCAAGTATACATGCATGTATACACATACAGATATATAAATAATGCTATCAAGCTTATAGAGCAGACCCCCAGTTAAAGAGGGGTATGCCAAGGAAACATATTGATGACGGGTTTTAATTCACTTATGTCTTCAGCAACCAGAAGGTAAGACCAGCTGTCCATGCGAGCATTCACAATGTCATGCTCTGTAACTGAAATGTCCTGGCAGCAGTAAAGTTATAAGGTGTCCAGTGACATGTGTTAATCCACTGATCACTGCCTGGAGTGGATTTGACTGACCTTGCTGAGTAGGAGAATGCTCTTTGGCCTTATAGAATTAGTAAACTATAAATCTTTCGAGATTGGATAAGGCTGAAGATTAGGAGACAAAAAACTACATGGTGTAATATGAATACCAAGACTTTTTCCTTCCTTAATAACCATTTTTGAGTATTTATTACAATGTTTTATTCAGGATGTTGCCATCTAGAGTTGTGTCATCACTTCTACTGAGGAAAAAAATAAAGGTTTCCAGTAATATAATGGGTTTGAAACTTGTGCCTGCAAAGTCTATCTTTGAGTTATTTTTTTTTTTAATTGGCACAGACACTTTTGCATTCTATATTTAATTTACAATGAGCAATGTCTTCATTATTTTGGCTTGGCAATGCTAGTCTATTTTCATAAAAATGAAAAACTGACAGTCAAGCATAGACGAAATTGAGAAATGAGCCTGAACCTAATCCCAGGAGAAAAGTCTATGTAGGAAGTTTGCAATCAGGCCATTCATCTGCCTCTGAATCATGTAATAAGACATAATCTTTAGAACTGGGTAAGCATAAACACATTCAAATCCATTAAATAAAGTTACTTCATAAAAACATAGAATGGTTTGGGTTGGAAGGAATCTGAAAAATCATCTAATTCCAACCCTCCTGTCACGGGCAGGGGCACCTTCCACTAGACCAGGTTGCTTAAAGCCCCCTCCAACTGGGCCTTGAACACTGTCAGGGATGGAGCAGCTACAGCTTCTCTGAGCAACCTGTGCCAGTGTCTCACCATCCTCACAGTGAAGAATTTCTTCGTAATGTCTACTATAAATCTACCCAGCTTTTATCCATTCCCCCTTGTCCTGTCACTAAACACCCTTGTAAAAGGTCCAGCTTTGTTGTAGGCTCCCTTTGGGTACAGGAAGGCTGCTCTAGGGTATCCCTGGAGCTTTGAAGTTGCAGTTAGAAATAGGGGATGCTGTTGATGAGGCACACATCAATCACTGTCGTATTTTAATGTCCTCCATATTCATTCTACTGTTCTCATACAAAACATGACAAGGATTAGCATTTCTAGTGCCGGGACTGCAGGCTTAACAAGCCTAACTCTCTCAGCCTGTCTTCATAGGAAGCATGTTCCAGCCCTCTCATGATCTTTGTGACCCCTCCTCTGGACTCACACCAACAGGTCCACATCCTTACTATGTTGGGCGCCCCAGATGAAAACACTTCGGAAAAACAATTTTTAATGCTTGAGATGAATTGGAATGAAAATGTTACATCCAAATTGTCATCACTTTTTTCCTGCATGGACTAGATATCCACAGATGCCAATGGAATGTAACCTGCCTAACGCCCAACAAGCAGTCATGCAGCAAATAGGGAGCAGCTCAGGTAGGAGAAAAAGAGGATTGACATCAGCTTCTCCAGATTGCAGTGGAAGCAGGTGCTATGGTTACTGCTGTCTTCTAGCTTCTGCAGAAACATTTCTTTTCTCTGTTTTTGCACGCAGGAGATGATCTCAACATACCATCATGTATATGGTCTCTCATCCTATGGAATATGACTTTCTGTTGACTTAAACTGGCTTCCTCCTTACCTTCAAAGCAGGTACTCAAAAGCAAGTGGAAAACTTCAACAAAGTCTTCTTCAGTCCTTTTCTTAAATTGTATTTGAACCTTTTGCCTTTTATGCTCCATCTCCTTGCGCCATTTGGAAGTAAAAAAAGCCAGCAGCTCATCTGGCCTATTGTTCTGCTGCATAAGTCAGGAGTGTCTTCACTGGAATGATAAAAAGAATTAATTTCATCCTGTACATTCATGGCATTATTTTCATCCTTCTCCTTGTTATCTGCACATTGCTGCTCTGGAACTGTGAGTTGTCAGGGGTCAAGATTTTTTCTATATTTGAGAGAGCTTTTTGCAACCTCCCACATCTCCCAGGTTTTCTCACCATTCAGCATAAAACATATTGAAATACTTGAAAATATTTATGAGGCAATTTTGAGCAGATAATCACTACAATGGTTTCCCATAAGATCACTCCATTAGCAGTTTAAATGTGCTATTGTGGAGATTCTTGAGCAGAACTTCAGGGTGTCTTTTATCCTCACAGGGCTTTCATTCTGTTGCATGCTCTTCCAGTAATGTTTCTGGACCTCTCTAACAAATGCTGTGATCATCCTTTCTTTAAATCATATGAAATCAATCTTTTGGCTAACAAAAAGATGAATTTGAAATTGCAACTTATACTGTTAGGTTTTTTTTTAATAAGAAAAATCCTATCAAGTTGCTCTATGTGAGAAAACATGATTCAGTTTTATCTTCACTGCAGGAACATTTACTGCCCCTCCACTCGTCTGACAGCAACTCCCAGAGCTTTTCCTCAAGAAAACAATGTTATTCAGAGGCTACAAGAGAGTTCGTTGGTCATTCTTCCATCTAAAGATTTATGTTATGGTCAGTGTCTTGTGCCTTTTTCATGGTACTCCCATATCTCTGGAGTATGTAGCTGGTCCTCCTAAGATAAGCTCTGGTGCCACTGTATCTTAAAGATTTAATAGTTGAATGATCATCAAACTATTTAGTTTAACGCAGTCTTTGGTTTCCATATTTCTCAAAGCCAACTTAATTTCAGAACAGTCCTCTCACATCTCATCCTCAACAGTACAGAGTCCCAGGCTTTTACTTCATTTCTGAGAAGTATGGCAGCATGAGTAAAATTTTGCAGCTCACCAGAGAAATCATTAGCTGGACCAGAGCCAGGGTTTGTGGATGAGAAAAATGTGCATCTAGAGCATGGTATGCTACCTTTTGCTGCCACACTTCCTAGCACTGTGAATCTCAGCAATGTATGTAAAAGGTCTCCAGACTTCAGTTATTAAGGTCACTTTACATATTAACTCTCCGGACAAACCATGACTGCTCAAGCAGGGAGATCACAGACTTTTCAAATTAATTTCTTAGTCTCACCCATTACAAATCTGCAGAATAACAAATGCTACTATGTCAGCTTTCTGACACATAAAACTCCAGCTTTCTGTCATTACATTACCATCTTCTCTCTGTTCAATCTTCCCTTTTTTAGGATATCATCTATATTTGACTAAAGATAACATCTATTTTTAAATATCAGCTTATAACTCTTTTTCTATTACTTTATCATTCTGCTAGAGTTCTGTTTCATTAGAGTTCCCTACTGTTATGAGGATCATCAGTGGCCTATGGCCCTTTCATTTCAGACCAGACTTGAACTCTGTTTCCACAGAGTCTATTTTATATTACACTAAAACCTTTGATTGCACTCAGAATAATGTAATCTGGGTGACAGTGTGGTTTTCATTCATAAAGATGCAGAGTAAATCAACACAGTGGTTTGTTTCTATGAATAATGTGATTGTGCACTAGAGGAAAAAGATAAAGTAGCAAAGAATTGCAGCAATGTGCTTTAGACTTCAGCTAGGCATGTTGCTACAGCTAAGTAAAAGCAAAAGGTAATTGTATTGCAAAAGGTAAATGAGCATAACAAAAATGTTCTAATGGTTTAGCCCTTCCAATTGCCCACTGAATGTTTGCATTGCTTTGGACCATTGCCATTTATTTGGCTAAGGCGCCATCCCTGAATGTTGGACTAGGATGCTCTTGTTAAGCCACTGGAATTACTCACTTTGCAGTTGAGTAATGTTGCATCTCACTCTTTTGGGGCGATTCATTCCAAAAGAAAAGGACCAAAAAAATCTCCCTATTTCCCGCTCTTCATTAAAATCTTTGACAGAGAGTTACTGGTCTTGGCCCAGAGGAATATGCGTGAGGCCAGTATTAAAACCTGCATGAGGAAAGAACTACCAATAATAACTCTGTTTTTCTCATACAAAGCACACTGCACCAATAAGCATTAACAGAGAGTGGGAGGGGAAGCATATCCTTTAGCATGACATTGACAAGGCTACTTCTGTACTTTTTTTACTCCTTGTCCTTTGGAATATCAACAGTGTTGCATCAATAATAATCCTATGAAAAATGTATCTTGATTTGTAGTTTGTAACCTTGAGAGTGTAATAGACTTTACTCAAATATCATAGCTTTCATACACTCTCAAAAGTAAACCTCTCAAAACGTGTATAGATATGTCCCACCTCTCTCCTTTTTTTTACATTCTTGAATGTTGTCTTTTTGAAGAATTACACGTCTCTGCTGCAACCATAGTGACAGTTTAAGGCACTGCAATTTTTTGTGCTAAAAGAAGGGCTCACCTTCCTGAACTTTCTTCTTTGATATCTACCGTGTGGATGTTTCCTTAAACTCCCTTTGAATTCTGGGGGAAGTAATAGGAGCTACAGGAATGGCTATTCAGCTGAGTAGTTCTAGGTATCTAATTTAACCTGAAATAAATCAAAGTCTGAAAGTGTCCTTTTCTTGCCACTGAATACAGTGGGAGTTTATAGGGACCAGTTTAGATGCAAACATCTATCTTTGTCCAGATGGAACCCATCTGGCTCTCTTTTTTTATGTACATTGCCCAGAAGGCATCCAATTTTAAATGTTAAGCAACTAACAATAGTAACAAAAGTCTTTACAGAGACTATAGCAGCAACAAGCCTTTGCTTGGACACAATGATGTGTGCTGTCACTGGTCACACGTCTCTAAACATGAAAAAAAAAAAAAAAAAAAGACGTATGTATGGGTTCTTGGAAAGTTAAATGAAGGTGTTTTTTTCCTGTATTAGTTTTCACTGATAAACGAAAACTTTGAAGAAATGAAAATGCCATTATTTTATTTTTGTTTTTCCACTTACATGCCACTATTTATCACATTTTTAATGGATGAAAACAAAAAAATTTATAACTGTTTTGACAATGAACTTCATGTCATGTGCTATTCAGGACAAAAGAGAGGATGATCCCATTGTCATACAAGCTCCAAATGCAGCATGAATGAAGAGTTGTCCCCATTGTTTAGGGCAGTATGAGTCTGTTAGCAAGGTCGGGAATGTAGTTATATCCCCAGCTCTGTGCTTATACTGTGCAGCCAGCCCTGCACCTGTCACTCTCTCAAACCATATAAACTGCCCATACCTATCCTGAATCACTTTCCCAGTACATGAATTCCATCAAAATCTTTCTGAGACATTTTAAATCATTCAGCATCAAGATAACTACTCTTCACTGGACTGAGCAACAGTGCAACTTCTTTGGCAAAACTGCCCTAACAATGAGGTTTTGTGCTGAGTGTCTTTGAGAGGTATTTATTACTTGAGGCCATGCAGTCTTTTACAGGCCAGCATATGTTTTCATTGTTTTATATGAAGAAAAAAAGTTACGCAATGCTGGGTTAATGTAAGCTCCTTAGAAGCAAATACAAAACGATTGTGTAATAGCAGATGTTATTGTGTAGCATTTTTCAACATTTATTATAGACCAGCAAATAAGGCACACTTTGAATGAAGAACTTTGCATTGACATGATTACAAGTAAAGGCTGTGCTTTCTTCAAGAGCTTCTCAATACAACAGGACAATTTTACAAAATTTCTAACTCAGGCAACTCTGATAAGCACACTGAATGGTATTCTAAAATATAGGCAGTCTCCGCATGGCATAAATGAGGGTAATATATAGCTGCTAATATTTCTGAGAGTTTTAGGTTAAATGAAAGTAGATATCATTCTTTGGTTGGCTTCAACACTGAAATGCTGTAGTTGCCTCAGTGATAGCCATGAAGGATAACATTCCCAGGACAGGGAGACAGCATCTCTCATTAAGTGAAATGGCACATACTCTGACAGCAGAAACGGGGGGATAGTTGAAAGGAGGCAATATCTATCTTTTTTTTTTTAAATTCTCACTCAGATTTTTTCCTCCATTAACTGAACACTAGATTCAGATGCCTTCTCAGTTGAACAGCTACAAAGAAAACCATGAGCTGTTCAATTTGCCTTGAGACACAGGATGAACCTGTCTTCTGAGAACTGCACTGAGTCCTTGGAACATCCAGCAAAGAAGGGAGGGTTGTTTAAATAAACAAAGACATAGTTTCAGCCCTCATGCTTTTATTAGTAACCCACACATCCTTCTCTTGTGCTGTTTCCATCTGCATGAACTCAAATCTTAGAATATTTTTCAAAGCACCCAAAATGAGTGCAGTGTGAGCTTAAATTTGATATTTCTAAAGCAGACATCGTCACAAAACATGCCTAGTCCTGGCTTATTTTTAGTTTCTACAGAAATTAGCTTGGCACTATTGACTTACTGTGAAACAGCAGTCATAGCTGAGATGGATGGAATTTTTTCTGGACACAGCATTTGCCTATGTTGAATATTTTTAAGTCTGTAGCTTCTGGTAGCACACCGATATACATAATGTAGTAATTAACCCTGCTTCTCAGTTTACAACTAATCTGCTTCTGCCACGAATTTATTTACAGCTATTTAAGAAACTCTAACATGCATTTCATTCTGTCTGTAAATTTTTTCCACCATAACCAATATATATCAGGGAGAATCAAAAGGAGTTTGACAACTGTCAGTATGAATTTTCCACACTGTCTCCCATGATATCCTCATAGGCAAGCTCATGAAAGGCAGATGGACAGGTGGGTGGTGAAGTGGATTAAGAACTTGCTGAATGGCATCAATGGCAAGAGTTTAGTTGAAGAACTTTAACTAGTGATATCCCCCAGGGGTCAATACTGGATCGAATATTATTTATTTGCCAATGGCCTGGATGAAGGGATAGAGCACTTCCCCAGCAAGTTTCATCCTATTTCACTTGAATAATCTTTTAGAAGTGTTCAGAACCAACGCTGGTTGGTTGTTTCAGACACATCACCCTCCTCTTTAAAACCTTCAGTTATGATCTTTCAGGTCCTGTTCCTACTTTGATCCTTTGCATTTCCAAACCTACAAAATATCATCTGCCAGCTTCCTGACAACCAGTTGAGGGGGCTGAAAGCCTGTAACCAGCGTGCTTACCCACCCACTGTGGCTCATGCACCAATAGTGGATGTGAGAGCGAAGCTGACAACAGTGTTCTGTCCCCTAAGCGGTGTTCCTTCTGTCCAAAATGGTACCCACCCCTGATAGTCCAGTTTCACCAAATTCAGTTTGAGGCTTTATTGGCCCTATCCTGATGAGCAATATTAGGATTCCCTTAAAACTTCTTTTCCATACAACCTTTTCATTGTGCCAATATAAAAAATACTGCTTTCTGTGCTTGATATATTCTTCTACAGTGTCTAATACTATACTCAAATTTCAGGCTCTTCAGGTATGGGGCTACCTTTTATTGCGCATTTGTACAGCACTTAGCACAACTGGGCCATGTTACTGAGTGCCAGCTGCGGGTAGCAGTTCAAGCAGAGCTTGAACAAGATCATCGAAGGAAAAGGAGTATCATGTTACGCCTACAGCTACATATGCACTGTGGGACAGTTTCTCATTTCAGCCACAACAGTGTATCTGGAATAATTCCACTGGAAAACTGCTCTTCTGCACCAGAACATGGTGTATTGTATCTACTGTTTGCTGTTAAACATGGGGGATGACTTTTCCATTTATATATCATTTCTTTCAGCTTTAGCATTATTTCAGGCTTTGCATGCTAGGCTAGCTATGATTCATATGGCACTAAAATAAATCTCTTCCTCCTGCCTCTCAGCCTTTTTTTCTTATTCAACAGAGGAGATGTGCTAATTAAGTCCCTTCATTATTAAAGACAGATGCACACTTTCAGCAGTTTACTAGAAGTGTCATTTCTACAAAAATACGGGAAACTGCAAAATAATCACTTCAAATATGCCTGCAGGAAACAAGGAGATTTCTTATCTGCTCTCCAGAAGTACTTCTGTCATACTAGCAGGCAATTTCTATTGGGTTTAACTTAACCACAGGTATATCCTATCCCCATAGAGCCTCATCTTGCTCTTACTTGCATTCATCCCATGTCTAGGTTTATTCTTTCAAAATGGCCAGCAAATGTTGAGAAGAGCTTGTGGCTAGCAGAAATAGATGCTGGAGGCCCACTGGAGAATGAAGCACTCAGAAGGGCTGACTTTCAGGGTGGACATGGGTCACAATAATAATCTCACATGACATGGACCTCAACAGAAGGGCAAGAGGGGGGTCTGGGAGCAGTGCAGAGGTGCCTGATGGGGACCTAGAAGGATTTATGGTAGATGTGTTGCTTTGGAGCAGGAGGTGTCACTGGGCATTTGGGATAAGAATAGAAAAGTGGTGGGAGTTCACGGGTGGTAAGAGGCTTTGGTTTAAAGGCAGAAGCACACCTGCTCTCTTCCTATTCACAAGTTTTGTCCTTGCTTGATAAGAAACTTCTACTGTTAACACTATTAATCAAGTAATGTCACCAGACGGTGACAGTGCTCAGTCCTGACTGCAGGTTGAGCTGAGGGTTTCCAGAGCTCTGTCTTCTGTTACAGAAAAATGTATGTGAGGTGCCGGGAGTCTTCAGGTTGTTCTAAAACTCTGAGAAGTGAGGCACCAAAGGAGTTAACATTGATTGAGAAAAATAAAGTTCCCTAAAATATGTTTTATTTAATAGACTAGATTTGTCAACCTTAATAAAAGAATGGATAACAAATTTGGGGCCTAAAAGGATGCTGGGGAGGGACTATTCATTAGGGACTGTAGTGATAGGACAAGGGGTAACAGGTTCAAACTTAAACAGGGGAAGCTTAGATTGGATACGAGGAGGTTCTTTACTAAAAGGGTGGCGAGGCAGTGGAATGGGTTGCCCAAGGAAGTTGTGCATGCTCCATCCCTGATGGTGTTTGAACAGGCCAGGTTGGATAGAGCCTTGGGTGACATGGTTTAGTGTGGTGTCTCTGCCCACGGCAGGGGGATTGGAACTAGATGATCCTAAGGTCCTTTCCAACACTAACTGTACTATGACTCTAATAAGGAATAATATCACTGATTTTTTTAAAGGTAATTTTCCTCCAGACAGTTAAATGCCTCCTAAAATGTTGTCAGTTAACTTAGATAGCGAAACTGGGATATTGTTTTTAATTCTTTTTCTTTTCAGATTTCAAGGTATTCTATTCAGTGACCCTGAGAGAGAGAGGAGTGTCATCCCACAAAGAAAGTCACTTTGGTAATCCTATTTATTTATTTCGGGTAATATCCATTTGGCAAGTCAGTGAAAAAAATAGCAACCAACCACAGTAATTCCTCTAAAAACAGAAGAGCAAATGATGTTTCAAAGAAAACAGCAAAATAATGACAATAGTTTCAATGTCTAATTAGGAATTATAACTGGTTTAATGATATTCTAATTGAGAGAGATTTTCAGAGGCAGAGAAAACACCAAGGCCTCCCACAGTGCACCACCAAATTACTTCTGGAAATTGTAGGGATGTATAGGCACATGAACATCTTTGTGAATGTGTCTTGAATTTCTTGGTGCCAGTTATCTTCTCTGATCTCTGCAGCTTTCAGCGTACAAACCATACTATGCAAGCGTTTTGTACATACTATGTAACTATAAAAGTTAAAGTTTAAACTATGTGCTCTCCAAAAAGCATGTGGAAACCTACATTCAGAAAAAGTATTGGCTATGGCCAAATGTTAGAAAGAAGATCCTAAGATCTATAAATAAGCAAAACCTGACAGATTAGCTGAGAGGAGCAAATGCAAGCCTTTGCTGACTCAAATATCCATTTCTGCTACTAAATAGTGCTTTTATCAAGAAGCAATAAACTATATTCACTAACTGTCAATGTCTCTATTCTTGACTCCATGTTATGAAGATCACTATCTAGGAATAAACATCCTCTGAGATAAAACAAGACTGTGAGCTTTGGAGACAACGGCGAGATTGTCCCCCTAGCTGAAGACACTAATCCTCAAGCATTTTAAAGAATATAGTGTATTCTTAGGATTGTACCTAACACAATTACACTTTGTTAAAAATTGGCTCCTGGTAATACAGGGGATGTAGGGATTCATAGAGTACTAGTTTTTTTTCAGACCAAGTGGACACATTTTGCCCTCAGATTATGTTTGATTGTCTTCTCCAAAGCTGCATGTATGTACATTGAGGGATATTTTTCCATATGTTTTAAGAAGCTTGGTAGAGTTATTATTTTATATTATATTTTCATTCAATTATTGTCTCTGATGTAGATAGCCAATATTAGATTATTGCAGTTTACACAAAAAAAAAAAAATGACAGTGTAATCCTAAACTATATATCAAGAATCTAAAAAGGAAAAAAGTCATGTTAGAGTAACTACTTTTGCAAGTAATGCAGCTGGAAATGCAGCTGTGACTTCGCAGAAAATAACTTTTATCTCCAGTCTCCCTATGTAAAGCAACAATTAGGTAAAATAGAACCATATGGTATTACTGATGGGAAGGGGTTCTTTGAAATATTTTTACTTAAAAAAAAAAAGGAAAGAGTATGAAACTGTGTCTTCATATGCACTGGTTCCACTAGATCAATGTCAAAAAGTAAAGAGGGCAATACAGCAGCCTGAGACTGATAAAACATAATTGGCTCTGCTCTGCCTGTGGCACGTGCAGAACTTATGCTGTTGTGTAGTTTGAGCTACTTATATAATGCAACACGTCTAACTGCTTCCAGCTCCAGTTCTGTCGCACCCACTGATGCTTCCTGCTTGCAACCTCCCCACCTACAGTGCGCAGGGTACATTTATCTGCTGCAGTGCCACAGAGTCAGGCTGGGTTAAACAGCTCATGGAAAGCAAGTACAGGTGTTCTGCAGCTTTTGGAGAGCAGGATGCATTCAGTCTACCCAAGCCACTGTGCAAAACCTAGAAGGTGCATGTGCACTCTGTGAGGTGCTGATGATCACTGTTAGGCAAAGGCATTTAGCTCTTCAGTTATCTGAACCCTATGTGTGATAACCCCTGTGTTGCTAAAATACAGCTTTTCAAGTGATTTAGGCTTCACCTTCATTGCATGCCAGCCATAACCTGCGTGCCTGATATTTATAGTATACATCTGTACTACAGATGCATGGTACAGAACAGAAAGTGGCACACGATGGATTTACCCATCACATTAGAAAGATGGCGTGGTAGAGTGTAATTCGTGTGATTAGAAGTGTGATCACATAGAGTGCGATTCGTGCTGGCTTTTGATAGGATAGAGTTAATTTTCTTCACAGTGGCTGGTATGAGGCTATGTTTTGGATTTGTGCTGAAAACAGTGTTGATAATACAGGGATGTTTTAGTTACCGCTAAGCAGCGCTTATACAGAATCAAGGCCTTTTCTGCTCTTTATACCACCCCACCAGTGAATAGGCTGGGGATGCACAAGCAGCTGGGAAGGGACACAGCTGGTACAGCTGACTAAACTGATCCAAGGGATATTTTATAGCTTAGGACATCATGCTTAGCATATAAAGATGGGGGAAGAAGCCGGAACAGGGCATGTTCAGAGGGACGGTGTTTGTCTTCCCAAGTAAATGTTATGCGTGATGGAGCCTTCCTTTCCTGGAGATGGCTGAACACCTGCCTGCTGATGGGAAGTGGTGAATGAATTCCTTAGTTTGCTTTGCTTGCGCACACAGCTCTTGCTTTACCTATAAAACTCTCTTCTTCTCAACACATGACTTTTCTCATTTCTATGCCTCTGATTCCCTCCCACGTCCCAATGGAAGTGGAGTGAGTGATCAGCTGTGTGGAGCCCAGTTGCCAGCTGGGGTTGAGCCATGGCAGAGACACATCTAAGCCTATGGTGAAGTAAACATCTTTAGCATCCCCAGTTGTGAGTAGAAAGGATGCTCCACACTGTAAACCCTTGAAGAAAATGGTTTACTTTCTTTAAAAGAGAAAGCAGAAAGGTCTGACTGAAGACAGTTTTCTAGATATTTTAATTTGCAATTCATACATTAGCAGAAATTTTTTAAAATAGCCTTTTTTACCAAACTCTGCAGTTCAGTTGATACGTTGGAGGGAAGGAATGCCAACGAGAGGGACCTTGACAAGCTTGTGAGGTGGGCTGATGCCAACCTGATGAAGTTTAACCATGCCAAGTGCAAGGTCCTA
>JANRGW010024361.1:0-20022 GCA_024733675.1 Psilopsiagon aymara
GACAGGACACCTGACCCAAACTGACCAAAGAGGTATTCCATACCACAGCACATCATGCCCAGGATGTGAAAACTGGGGGCAGGGACCCGGAAGTGTTAGATCACTGCTGGGTTGGGCTGGGTATTGGTTGGCAGGTGGTGAGTGGTTGTATTGTCTTCCCTTGTTATTTCCTTTATCATTATCATTATTGCTGGTAGCAGTAGTGATTTGTGTTATACCTTAGTTACTGGACTGTTCTTATCTCAGTCCGTGGGAGTTAGTCTTTCAGTTCTCATCCCCATTCCTCTGGGAGCGTGGGGAGGAAGGGGGAGGGGAGTGATTGAGTGAGCTACGTGGCTAACTGGACTTAAACCGCAATATCTATTGGAATATCTATTCTTAAATACCCATGGACTTCTGAAAAATATTCTGCTCTAGTTAGTCATCATAATGATACAGGAATTTACTTAGTTTCATCCCCTGTGCATAAAGGAAAACAGCCCTTGCTAGGTGGATAGGCCCTTTCAATGCGCTGGAGATGGATGCTGCTCCTGCACCATGGGCATAAATTTCCAAGACTACTCCAATTTACCCCAAGCTCAGTGGTCACGCTGGACTAGGAACACAGGGGAAAATGAAAATGCTTTACTATGTACATGGCAGGAGAGAACCCCCACAGCTCAACGTTATGCCATCAGACTCATCGGCAAACTGAAGTGAATTAGTGCAAGCAATTTCATGAGATTACGCTAGCAATTTAGTACAGAGCAGCTGCTGCACTGCACTAGAGGATACTCCTTCTAGTCTTTACTTACACAGCCACAAATAACTTCTGAGTTAATCCAGAGCAACAGCATACATTGTTTATCTTTACCACCTTACACAGAGATATGCTATGCCTTGTAATTAGTTGGTCTTGTCGAACATTTTTTTTAACTCACAATGATTCCATTATCACAGGCCCAATGTATCTTCATTAAATTAGATGGTCTATATGACACTATTTCTTCTACTATTTTAATTTCTTCCCATGTCTAAAGCATGTCTATTTTTTCCCTCAGCTACCCTTTTTTTCTGTATTCTTTCAACAGTGCAAAGTATCTAAACTGTGCGCCTGAAGTCAGAATAGACAGGTAGAGGAGCAGATCTCCAGCCTCACTAACTGCATATATGAAACCCCACAGGATATAGAGTTCGACTGCAAAGGACTGGAGGATGGTGGGTGCACATATTTGGCATTTTTCCCACCTTAGGTACTGCTGTATCAGTGATTTCCAATCAGGAAAAAAAAAAAAAGTCTTTCTGAAAAATTGTATCTAGTGGGATCCTATAGTCACGTAGCTTGGCACTATGAATGCTGATGCAGACACTAGAAATCAGGACTGGAACATCTCTGACCTCGATGCTAACACTTAAGCAGGCTGATAAGCCAGGTCAGAACTGGTGTCCCCTAGACATGCCTTCTCCATCCCACACATGCAGTCTCCCCCCTGCCTGGCAACAGAGAAACAGAGCTCAGGCATGAGCATCCTCTGTTTTTTCTTTCCTTTTGCAAAATGCAAAGTCAAGTTATTGAAACTAACCATACAATTCAGCATTTTTTTTTCTCATGTCATTAAAATGATCACTTGACTTTGCTTCATTTCAAGTAGATCACTGAGCTGCAGCTGTAAAAAATAACACTAGGTCTCATCACCTGTATGCTTACCTTGTGACACCATGTTAACTATTTTTTCTGTAGAGTACTTCTGAGCAGCCATTTATATATTAAGTACTGAACTCTGTATCACTTTTGCCTTTCAAAATTACGTTGCTTGGTATGTATTTTCCACTTGTGTCTGTTATGTCATGCATCAGAAATTCATTCCTTCTACCTCTGTATGGCTCCAGAATACCATTGTGCATGAAATTTCAGAGGCAGGTTTTTTCCTAACTAAGAATTATTGGATATACACCTATAAAAGCATACATAAAAGCTAAAAGCCCCTAGTATTATTTGGAGAAGAAACAAAACATCCCTTAAGAATTAAATGGGCTGGAAATTTTTCATACTGTGCTTCTGTACCGATTCCTGTAGGATTATAGCTAGCTCCTGCCAGCTTCAGGAAAAAGATCATCAATTATGATAAATGATTCTGTATGGAAGGATTTGGACTCATCCTACAGAAAACTGCATCTAATGAGATTATCTGATTCTTTTTTAAGGATCGATAATTTATTGATAGGCAAGGGCCTCGAAGGTTAATTTCTAGTGCTTTACTCACTAAGGTATCCAGCACTCAAATGACTTGTAGGAGACACACAATCAGAACTGGCTAATCCACATCATCTTGTTTAAAAAAAAATGTCAGATTAAGAAATCACTGATACTTACACACTACAAAATTGGTTTCCACTTAAAAGCTGACTGGATTTACAGAGTTCACATGCAGCATAAATCTTGTTTTCATGTAATTTAGCAGGTATTCCAGGCAAAGCGATTCTCCCCTCCCTTGTCAATGTACAAGACACAAACTGGCCTGCAGAAACCCTATTTCAATTTGATGGCTGTCTATTGAAGGAAACAGGGAAGGAGAAAAAAAAGAGCAAGGCAGGATTTTTGGCTACAGATTGCTGTCCCTGGTCATTTTCCTATCTCTACTTTTACAGCTAGCTCTGGCTTTCCCTTCAGAGAGCTTTTCCCTGCTTTACTGATTATGCCAAGAAGTATGCCTTGCCTAACTTGTGACACATTGATGCTACATTTGAGCAGTAACCCACTGAGGTTTTCATCCATTTTACCATTTTAATTCCGCTCACACTTGTTGCACACATTATAAAACAGTCAACAGTGCAGCTGCCCTCAAGCAATCTGTGGCATTGAATGCAGAAGTTAACTTTGATGCAACAAATTCTTTGGTATGTGTATCCACATCTCCTTTCTCTCTCTCTTTCTTTTTCCCCCTTTCTCTCTATGTGTTTACTGCAAGCCTTTGAAGGCTGTGGAGCATTATCTATTTTTATTTTTTTGGTACTTTTGGAATTTGATGGAGAGTGGGTTGTGGGAACACAGCACACTTGAGATCATTAGGAATATATCCTCCTTCACTGGGACAACAACAAATCAAGGTAGCAAACATCTGAAAGGTACAATGGTATTTTTTTGTGCAATGTCCATTGAATTAGAAAACCTGTGATATAAAACTGATGCGGATGACAGGTACTTAATCAACTGAATCTCCAACAATTCTAATAATAGTTTCCTAACTTTTTTCTGTACCTGGAAAAAAAAATCTCAAAAGAAACATAAATATTTGCAATAAAAAAAAATGCATAGTGTCAGTTTGCATTTTTTCAGTCTTGTCTCTACAGATCAAACTGAACTGAAGGTTAATGCAAACATTTAAAGACAGGCTATGCGTAATGTAAGCAGATGAGACATTTTCGGGTTTCAGGCTAATGCTTTGTGTCTTTGTTGTTCAGGAGAGTCTCATGTAGGAAAATAAGCTAATGTCAATGACTATTTCAATATTAAATAGATATATAAACAGAGACAAAGCAAAACATAATGGAAGTTGCTGAAATGAGTGGCATGTGCACAGTACAGTAAATAATTCTGCTGAGCACTATTCTAATTTGCCCCAATCTACTACAACCAATCACTCCTGCTTCAGAGACTCTCCATCTTAGATTTTTTCAAACCAGCTAGCCTGTATTTCTTTATAAAAGACACAGCAGTATTTCAGAAAATTGCGGATTAGATAAAGAAGAAACCCAGTGTTAGAAACAATTGCCTGTATTTTTTTCCTCAGCCGAGCTAATCCTCCCTCCAAACAGTTCAAAAGCTAACTATCTTCCAAGTTAGGTCTCAGTAATCCATCTCTATTGGCCACAAAATAATAGGCTTGACAATATTGTAGAAACTCTGCTCTTTGCAATACTGTCTGCTAGAAAGAGGTGGGAAAATAATCTTTGAGAGGTCAGCAAGTGCAAAAATGCACTGGGTGTAATTGTGCTCTCCACAGTACTGGCTGGACATAACATGTGCTTGTGACACAGATGACACACTGAGCTCCACAATGCAAAAAGGTAGAAATCATTCAGCCCTGCTTCTTCCTTCTACCTCTACCTCTTCATCCTCCTTCTGGGAAAGAAAATATAATTTGGGGTTTGGAGAAGCTGGAGCAAGCAGTAGGTACAACAAACAAACAAAACACTGAACCTAACAAAAGGTCCATATCTCCCTTAGTATCCTGCCTCTGGCACAAATGGTATGAGAAATGCATAGGAAAAAAGAAAAGAGTTAAATATCTGCCTATACCATCCTTATCTGCAGAGTGAAGTTTAGGGATGTTCTGTGATAGAGGATGCAATCAGACCACTTTCTTCCCTTGCCACACTTCGGAATTCTCAGTTTAGTCGCTTTGGGAACCCTGAATAGTTTTGGTCTCTACAATATCCTTAAACAATAAGTGCCACAATTTTAATTTGCAGTGGGTGAGCTTCCTCTATTTTCTTTATATCTGCTGCCACATAGTTGTATGGCTATCTCCAGTTCTCACATAATAAGAATGGGTAAACTCCAATTAAACTTTTCCATTGCTCTCATGATTTTGGAAAACTGTCACATCTTGATCCTGGTATCTCTTGTCAGAACAGAAAAATAAGCATCTCTTCACATACAAACTATTCTATACCTCTGGCCATCTTTGCTGCCCTATATTTAAACAGTTAATTCATTCTTTTCCAGAGGCAATAACCAAAACTGCACTTGATACATGCACAGAGCAAGGTGTGCTCTCAATTTAACACACATAAATGACACTTTGTCATTCCTTAGAGTTTCTAAGACCTTAATTGCCCTTTTGACTTCCACTTAGTGCGCAGGTGATATTTTCAGTGAATGAACCAAACAGGATGCCAAATAAAGGAGGCAGCAGATGAGAGACCAGTGGAACACTGCCTGCTTTGCCCTTGTACACTCCAAAGATGACACCCCTGTTTCTTAAGAAGACTTACTGGAAAGCATGTTCAGAAATACTACCTGTGTCATGCTGAGAGCTCTGTAAACTGAATCACTTTGTTATACTATCCTTGTACCAACACGTTGCAGCCAACTAGGGGCCATGGCCATGCACCCCGTTGACCTGACTCCTTCCTGGCTCCACCTCAGCTCACCCCAGCAGTGGAACTTCCCTGCTGATCACAGGGCTACCGCTCACCCTGTGCATTGTGCCCCATTGGAATGGCATGGCATGGCACAGCACTGCTGACAGGATCACTTTGCTCACCACGTCCCATCCTGCCAGCAAGAAGTCACTATAGAAGACTGCAGAATGACTTACCTAGTCTCTAAGGGGTTAAGGATGTGGGAGCTAAGCTGCGGTGTGAGGCATGAGGGAAGAAAACAAAATGGACAAAAATCTGATAATCTGAAAATAACATATGAAAATGAACAACTCAAAGCTTTTATCTGAAAGTTGAAACCAAGGAACAAAAGGATTGGGAAAGCAAACAAATACGAAGAACAAAGAAAACGACCATCAGCCTCCTCCTTTTCATCTTCTAAAGGACAAATACTTATCAAAGAGCACTATATTTACTCTGTAATAAGTAGCTTTGTAATTTTCATTATAAAGATCATGCAATAACAAGAAAATGACAAGGATCATTTTATTTTCTGACATGAAATGGCACAGGATTGGAAATTCGACACTAAACAATGACTGATGCCCAGTGGAATTTTTCCAGTCCCTGAAGCATGTTCTTAAGTGATTTAAGAAAAGTGTAATTAACCCTTAACTATACAATATTTGCAATGACACTGTATTCTGCGGTATATTGTAAAAGATACTGTCAGCTTCTTCTCATCAAAGCAAACAGAAATGGAAACAGAAAGCACTGTTTATATGTGCCTTATAGATTTGAATTGAAAACTGTGAAGAATGATTTCTCTAAACCCTACATGTGAAACCCTGCAGTTTCATGAAGAGCGCAAGGCTCCTTGCAACCTGACCTGTGTACTCATAATTCTGGAGAACCCAGTGTTTATGTAAAGCCTGTACTGAACTCATGCAGAAAATTCCTGAGGATGAGACAATTTGTTTGGTGCCCTCAGTTCTCTTGTCTGTGCTAGAAGAAACAAGGGCCTCAAACCTAGATAACATATGACCCATAATAAATGGAAAACAAAACCTCCATTTTCAGGTTAATCTTTCATCTACAGGTCCCTGTAGAGGTCTGGTTTTGTTGGGGTTTCTTTTCATCTCCATAGCTCTCAGGACAAGCTCTTTTGCAATTGAAAAACTAACTTATGTGAAGTACACTGCATCTAGCTGTGCAGAGGTGATATAGTATTTATTTTTATTTATATTACATTTGAGCTGAAAGTCTCCCTTTTGCTAACAACTCCGCTGTGCTAAATAGTGGGTGAACACGTAAAATGAAACAGATGATACAGATATTTTTAAGTCTATCACAGAATGCCATGTGCAAGGGCGATGCAGAATCTATGGCAGATTCCCCAAGGGAGGAGCAGTACAAGAGAATTCCATGTTATTTCATGTTATGGATATAATGACAAATGCAAAATTGGATTTTAATTGTCTTTCAGCATGACAAGATGTGAGTTTGGCCTAACTTAGTGATCTAAGATGTGAGTTTGGCCTAACTTAGTGATCTTATGAAGAAAAATATTATACTGCCAAAGATAATTATCCAGCTACCTTTTACAAACAGAAAAACATAAATCCTATAACTTGAATTTACAGAATATAAACCAGCAATCTGTAGCAGACTCAAATCTATGTTAGAGAATGACAAGGCAATGCTGCCCTGAAAATACCTTGGGAACTTCAACTGAAAGCAATGGCAATTGAAAGTTATAACATCTGGCTCTGTATCCTCACATTATGACTTTGTGAAGAAAGAACAGTCATAGATGTGTGACAAAACATCAGTTTCATATTTTCTGACCTTTCTCTCAAAGTCTTCACAATATTTAAATATGTTTCACTTCACCTTAATGCATGCATTATACGATTGAAAAAATAGATCTGGCTTTCACAAAGTCTTTCATGAAATACACTGATGTACATTTTACTCAAGAGACTGAAGTCTTCACAGACATTTCAGCCTTCTGCATAAATGTAAGCTTAGGCAGGATTTAAAAGAAAAAAACCCCAACAAAATAAACAAAAAACCACAACACAAAATAACAAAATAAAGTAAAATAAAAAAAAAAAAAAAGCAAGAAACCATCACCTTTTTATGTGCTCAAAAGACCAGAACAGTTGAAATTAATGACTTCAGTATGTGCTAGCTACAGCCTGTTTCTTTTACTTGGCTTATTTATTTGGCTTACTGGAAAAGGAGTTATTAGAGCCCGTATGTTATTGGCCTTACAGCCTGCACAAAAAGACAGAGGTTGGCATTTAAGTAACAGATCTCTTATCATTCTTCTGCTTTAATGATATAACTATTTAAATAAACAAAACCAACTTCAGGGCCTGGGGTAGCTCTATTTTTACAGTAAATTTTGCTAATATATTGCTTCATTGGCAGGATGCAATCTGTAGTTTATACAGTCTGTAATATTCTCATATAATAGTTCTAATGAGTGAGTTCAGCGCTCAGGAACGAGCTATCTCTGCTTCGAAGGAAGTAGGGCTTAGCTGGGTTGGAGGATAGATTGAAAAACCAACAGCCTATATAATCATTTGTGTCTGGTGAACAGAGAAGAGCAAATGGCAATAGTTTCACTAGGAAATTGAAGGTAGGTGTAGAGGAAGAGAGGATGGAGATTGCAGCATACAGAAAAAAATCAGAACACTAAAGACACTCAGCACTGGCACAGCTATTTTTCATGTCAGATTTTCTTTAACCTGTAAGCTGTCAGGGCCAGACCCATTAGCGTACTGACCATGATGCCTCAACCCAGGCACTGGTCTGCATTTGCAGGACTGTGGCCTACATTTTTCTGACAAATGAGTTCCGGAAAGGGATGGGTTGCATTGAAGGAGCTGACAGCTGACAGCATCTCACTGATACATGGAGAGGTTCAGAACAAGGGGCTGTGCTGAGATACATCTGTAATCTGAGAGACCTCAATGAGATGGTATCATTCATAGAGTATGTGGGGAATGTCCAAAGACAGAAGAGCTGAATGCACATCTCCCAGGAGAAAATGGCTCCTCTGCAAGGAAGAATACCGCTGGTCACTTTGCATGTAGATTGTTATACTCCCTAGCAGTAACAGCTATGTGGAAGGAACTAGTAACAAGCAAAAAATTCAACCAAGAATTGGTGTCAAGCGTGAGAGTAACAAAAGGAGCCCCCTGCCAAATATGCTAGGTGCACTAGTGGATGTGTCACTTCTCAGAAGTATGAAGCCACTGAAAAATTGCTAGAGCACAACACAAATAAACTCTACTCTTGTCCCTATCAACCTGTGTGGACAGGAGCTATACTGCAAAATGATCCTGTGAGCATCAAAAGGGGCGGAAAGATCTGAGACGTGAAGAGATGGCAGTTCTAGGGCTATTCTGATTAGTCCTTTTGGACAGCTTTAAAAAATCAGATAAAGACAGATATGATCTAGAGGCAAGTATAGGTAGTGTTCACAGGAAGATAATTAATCTTCTCAACCATGGAATGGTATTCCATGAATGTAACTTCCAAAAGTTCATCTCAGGATAGTTAAAAAGTGGGTGAAGCAAACTCACAACTTCTTGCAGTTTCCTTTGAGAACACAGGGAGAACAGGTTTGCCTCAGTAAAAACCAGAGAATAATGTCTTTAGTCCTTTACTTATAAAAACTAATAACAAACTTAAATAGCTGGATTGACAGTATGCTCAATGTTGACGAGATCCTTGCCCCTAAGAATTTTGGGCTGACCTATCACTCAAGATCCTCTGTGAAATCCAGTTGACGGTGATAGCTGCAGGGCCTGTGTTCAGTGTTTTTTATTTCTCCATATTTCACATACAATTTCTCCAGCAGTGACATATATTAACATCTGTGCATTTCACACAGTGTCTAAGAACTCAGAGGGAATCTGAATGAAGAGAGACATTGGATGGAAGAGGTATTAAGAGGTAGAGTCCTTGCCACTTCTACCACTAACTTCTAGAACCAAACACAGGACAATTCAGCTTATGTCATGATTTCAGTGCAGCCTAAGGAATAATTTAATTTTTGACACTTGCAGCATTTTAAAGATGTTTTGCCACTGAAAGACTACTAAATGAGCCCTAAATAGACACTCTTTTCTATGCCTCCCTCTCTAGGGTCTCTAATGGCAGTTCCATAGCTCTGTGCTACTGGTCAGGAAGGGAAATCTCAGCTGGCTACCTGATGTCACCTCAGTTTTATAGTTTCATAAGGTCCTGGATATGCTCCGTGACAGCACATCAACACTTAAAAAGAAAAAAAACACTGCTGTTATAGGAAAAGCTAAAAGGAGTTTACTAAATATATATGTGAGCAACACAGTATTATTTATCCATCTCTTATCTATACATTATATACAAGTTTGCCCATGACTGAGAAAGCTACTCAGTCTCTGCAGGAAAGGATGTGCAAAAATTTCTTTAGAGATCTAAAACTACATTCATGTGATTCATACAGGACTTTTTAATGTAATCATATTTGTATCACTATAAGCTAATACATTAATAAATTTATCTTCTAAAAGGAAATCTTTCTAAAAGGAAATCTTTATCTTTCTAAAAGGAAATCTTTTAGAAGGGCATAACACTAACCTACAGGCAATTTGGCAATAATAAACTTACAATGGGTTTAAAACAAATGTGTGGTATGAAAATACATACAGCAAAAATAAAATTGAAGATTCACCCCCAAAGAAATAATAAAACCAGCTACCAATATATAGCAGGGTGAGTACCCCATAACTTCATCTAAGCAAACCCTAATGCTTACAATCCAGAAGTCTGATTCTAATAAATAATCCACAGCATATATGTGTAAAAAAGTCCAGGGGCCTGTGGTTGCCTCGCAAGAGTTCTGGACAGAAATAATTAGAACTTTGCCTTATGTGAACTGGGATTTGATATGACCTTCATGCTGCAGACCTGTCAAGCTGTAGCAATGATGAATGCAATCAGACAGCTATTACTGTTCTAATTTAGACACAGCAAAACCCATTGAGTAATGACAAGTGAAACAAAAAACAGGACTGGAGTGTGAAAGGGCTTTAGCTCCCTTTAGGTAAAATCCAAAGGACTTTGTAACATCAAGGCCTTGCTGAGGTGGGCATGAAGGCAAGATTACTGATAGAAATATGGCCAAATCCTGTTACAGTCCTCAGAGGAAGATTAAAGTTTCTACAGGGATGCTGTGTTTTGCAAAGTTGAGCAAGACTCTTAAAATAATTTTGAAAGTTTGCCTTGTCAAGAATACCTAGAAGATTAATTCTTAAGCAAAGAAGCATGTGAAGGAAAGTATCATTTATTTCAATACTACTTTATCATTTTAGTCAAGACCTTATCTAGAAGAACACTGGGACAATTTTCTGTGCATCAATATCTACATAAGCAGAAAAACACAGCAGTGAAAATCTCTCCCCTGGACCTGAACTATTTTCTGTATTTTAACACATACCTGAAAATGTTCCCCAAACCCCTACAAAGCTGTCTGTGGAAAAAGTTCAGGATATTGCCAATATCTGGCAATATCTGACACTGGCTCAGGAATTTTCAATTTCTTTCCTTCACCCTGCTAAATTTACAAGGAAATAGAGGATGTTTTAAGATCAAAATCAAATTTCTTCTAATCAGATGTGATTAGATTTTCAGCCTGTTCCAGATCAGAGGAAGTCTCTAGATGAGTCCAGGTCTAACAGAAGGATTAAATGGAGTTTTGAAGCTATTTTAGGGGCAAATTCTGGCAGGGACAAAGGGGTGACTTTATTGTTTCAGAAGCAAATGTCTGCTGACCTCACCATGAAACCTCTACTGTCCCTGCCCTAAGCAATGATGGCATAATCATTAGGATAGAATAAACAACATGATGACAAATGCCCAAAAGAAGATTCAACAACCTATGAGATATCAAAAGATCAGACACAGAGAAAATACTGCTGGTTATAATATTTCATTGGAGGGTGGTACAGGGCTACACTGAGCTGACACAGCTGGTAGATGCAGAAGTTGAGTACCTTCAGCCCTTCAAAGATCACGGGTAATGAACCAGCCTCCCTGGAAAAGAGACAGCAGTGTAAGCAGACAGAGAATCTTTCTCATTTGGGCTTGTAACTGCCTGAATGCTCTTTGCAATGTTTTCTAAACACTGCCAAATTTGCCAGAACCTAGACTTGAATATGGGGAGAGTGAGAATCTAGATACAAATATTTTCTTGCTCTTCTCAGAAATTTTGTCTCTACAAAGGACTCAGCTGGCCAAGGACAAGTCTACCCAAGGGAGCTTTAGCAGGTTTAACAATTTGTGGATGCTATATTCGTATTATCAGGACTACTAATACAGATAATTTTGCCAGGCCAAAAAAAAAACACCCAAAACAAACAAAACAAGTGAATGGGTTTATTCTCTTTAGAAATAGAAACTGCTTTTCAGCCGTGAAATGGACTCAGGTCTTCTTTCAGCAAACTAGGTGACACATAGGCTACTTCTGTATTCATAGATAAATACAGTGACTATTTATATAGTTAAACCATAAGAATGGTCCATGGTGTGCTTTTGGTCCTTGCACTGTTCTGAAATTTCAGAACAATAACATTTTCAGAACAATTTTTTTTTTTTTTCCAGAACAGTAACATTTCGTGGGCCACTTCCCAAAGACTTTCTGCAGGCAGCTACGCTGGTTTGGAGGATAAAATAGCTTCTTAGCATAGATGTAGCTACTTTTGTGCCAGGTAGTCTTCATGTGTCCAGGTACCTTCCTTTTCAGTTTCAATTCACTGCTTTTGACACCAAGACTGTAGAAAAAAATGCTTCTGTCCAACACCATGTACAAAAAACCTCCTGAATGTTCTACTCCTTTGTTGCTCTCTAGCGTCATAACACAAGAACAGACCTGGAGTAGAAAAACGTCAATTATTCCCTCAGTTGTATTAAGTTACTATTTCATTAAGTGAAAGCAAAGTTGAAGCTCTCATTGTCCTAAAATGGAAGCAGAGTTAGACTAGAGTGAAGTGGTTTTGAAAAGCCAATACAGATGTTGTACTTAATGGCAAATAATAAATTCCTTTCAAATAAAGTCTCAGTCCAAGCTAAGAGTGGAAACATATTTCGCAATCTGTCAATTCCTATTAGTGAGACTCCATACAACCCCACTTGCTGGGTGACAATTCCTGAAATCTAGGTTTTGATTTATGGTATGTCCTGAGGATTAAACTACTACTTAAGATTTACAATAATTGCTAGAGCTGCAGGGAAAAGAAGAAACACAAATCATTTGATATAATAGAACTTCATGTGTACGAGCTGCTGTATTAGCTTATCATTCAATTGTTTTAACGTTCTAACTCAAAGGCTCCCATCAAAGAAATTACTAGTCTTATTAACAGTGTGAATTACTTGCAGTTTACAGATTATTCATTTCAGTGGCCATAAGTTCCCTTTCCTTTGAGACCTTGTGAACTTCAACTGCAGTAGATTTATAGCTCTACTTTGGGAATCGTTCCTTAAATTCAGTTAAGACTTATTATCATCCCTTACAAATTGTTAACATTAAGTTGTCTATAATGAAGGGGTTTTACCATAGAAAAGAAATTTACAAGTTTAGATTTAATAAGGGCTTCACTTCCACAGGACAGCAAAGATGCAGCAGTTTCAAGTCTCAAAAGCAGTTTAAATGACTGCTAATTTCCTAAAGTAGCCTGAAGTGAAACTTATATTTTTTATTTTTGTGCTTTTTCTTCTGTTCCTGAATGTTTAAATGTACAAAATACACACAATCATCAGTATGAGAGCAAGGAAAAGTTTGTATACTTCATCTTGTATTCCAGTAATTGTGCAATGGAGGGATGCAGAAACTCTGAGGCAAAACTCCTTAACTCTCTCTGGACTGCATGGAAGATCATCATTAGATACACTCAAGGGTTCAGCTATCGTTCCCTTTCTAAGAGGAAGAAAAGACTGAAAAGGATAAATGATATCACAATGAGTTAAAGTGAAATAACTGAGCACAACATACATAACTGGAAAGTAGCATAGTAGTGCAAGCCAAGGATACTACAGAACTGCTTAGTGCTCAGTAAGTATGTAGACGCCTGAGGTGGTAGATTTGTAAGCAAAGCAGAAGATCTGGTCACTTTCCAAATAGAATAAGCAGCAGTGTGTAAGAAATATTATTTTCCTAGCAGGTGAACTCATATACTTTTACTGAAAAGCAAGAGGTCAAGGAGCTGCATATGAACTTGTTTAAAATGCATATTTAAAAAATAATGTTTTAAACAAGCTTCTCACAGATATGACTTTTTGAGTATAATACTTCTGTATTGTACCTTCTCTTCTACATAAATGCTTTCACAGTGACACAAACTTTCATTGAAATCTGCACTCTTACCAAAGTCTGTTGCTCTGTTATTTTTGGTGGTAGTAGAAATTATAACGCAATTATTTAAGATATAGCCAGAGCTGTATATTTTCAAGAATATTTGAAAAATTTTAATGGAATGCCTACCGCACTATGACACTAAGTAACTGCATAAAGGTTGCTTCTAGATGCCTTAGGTGCATTTCTCACGCTTTACTTTAAACATAACTTTACTGCTGAATTTTTCTGCTCTACAATGCTTGATTTTGGAAGAAAGCGTAACATCTCCATAATTCAGGATACTATGAAATGATGATAACAATCTTACTATGATCTCTACTTTAACTTAATGCATCTCCTGGAACACTGAATTTGATAAAAAAAAAAGAAATTAATATTTCACAACACTCTTGGAAACTGCACTTTACAAGTAAAGAACCTTGCAAAAACAGTGCTTTTAAAATAAATATTTTAGATGCATGGTGAAAAAATATATTTTTAAAGTGGAATTATAAGCAATTGCATCAAAAATTCCATTTCAAAATTATTGTTGTATAATTGGGTAAAACATATCACGGAAGCAATCAAAACACTTCAAACTTGGAGTAATAAATACTTCCACTGCTTATAAGCCATACAAAGAATGAAGTTGTTCAAAGAAGTTGTCCAAAGGTTTGAAAAACAAGTGTCTTAATAGTTTTCAGACAAGTTACAAACATGGAATGGGTAAATTCCTAAAAAAACCCAAGTAAGAATATGTCTAATTTCAAAAGATTAAACTTAGCACGCAGCAGACAAGCAACAGATTTGGCTCCTTCATAGGAACAAATTTCATAAATTCGTAACTTAAATGGATCTAGAATAACTATAGTGTAATGATAGCTTAGAAATGACATTGGATGCCTGTGTAATTAGAATAAAAAGTTAAATATATTACCATTACTATAACAATTAAAAAAAAATCTGAAAACCAAGGATATTCAAAATAGAAACATTATGTTTAGAATCCCACAGATAAAGCTATTTACCAATTAGCTCAAAATCCTTAGTACCTTCCTTTTTTTCCAAGTATTAATGAAGATGTCCACCTACAAAAAATCTCTTAGCTTCAGTAAAACTACCCACATATTTCAGCTGATGTTTTTATAGAGCATTCATTTGTCATTCCAAAGCTCCCTAATCAAATGTTGGAATGATACCAAAATAGCTCTAAATGCCAGTATATTTCCCAAATTTTGACAATTATTTCAAAATGGCACTTGACTGATTTTTAAGCTGTTTTTAGATGGAAAATTCCCATCATGTATCATGACCTTGAATTATCTTTCAGCTACCCACAGAAAACCAGTAATTTCCTGCTTTAATCAATGTATGTTAACCCATGACTTTAAAACCCAGATATGAGTTTTGAAGATATTGCCTCTTTCCCCAGTAGTCGTTCTCCCTCTTCCCCTATTCCACCCTGCAGACCAGATATGCATTCATGATATCACACATGTTAAATTTCCCTTTTTACAATACAGGATAGTATTGGAACCCACTCCATAAGCCTCAGAAAAAGTTCAGATTGGAAAATCAAAGCAGTTTTGCTAATATTCACAAAACATAGTTACCTGTTATTAAAGTGATTACCGTGTACACCTGAAGACAGCTTGTGTTACATAGCATGCCACACCTGTATTGTTTTCACTCCCAAAGATGAAAACAACGCAAAAAACTGAAGCATTCCCTTCTAATGTCCATTTCAAACAATCAATGTTTTCTTTTGCCATTTCAAATACAATTAGCACTTGAAAACCTGAATTCCTCAAATTTGCCATTGGAAAATTTCAGTTAATGGATATAATAATTAATAATGAATTTATAATGCAGTTGGGGTTTGGAGGACCTAATTGAGATTAGGTGCCATCAAATTCAATATTGTTGAGATTGCAGAAATATCTGCCTTTTTTTTTTTTTTTTTTTTTTTTTTTTTTTTTAAAGACATTCAAGGAAACATTTTGCTCATTTCAGGCCCAGTACTGGTCTCCCACCCAAACAAAATCACAGGTGACCGTGCAAGCCAAATGCAACTATATCAGAATGTGTTAGTGGAAGTTTTCCTGTTTACTGCTCTGTGAAGGGTTGCATGTAGAACAGGGAAGTAGGGAGGGTGAACTTGCCCACACAACATCTTTTCATCAGTAAAATTGACTTTAGGAGCTCCAAACCTGAACATCTGTCAAAAGAGTTTTGCTGTTCCAAACCAATGTTAGTGCAATTGTTGTGAGCCTACATTATGAATTATACAAGTGAACTCTCCATATTAAAATCAACACTGCAAATTTCTCACCATGACCCTGTTGTGGTCAACCCAGCTAATTCCTCTGCTTTACATCTGAGTGCAGCCCCAAAAAACTGCACTGACCTGCTTACATGGACGGCCAGGATTTGCAACCAGGAATCAAGACGCAAATAGTTGAGGTATACCTGCAACTGGCAGCGCGGTCAAAAAATTGGTACATAGAAATGCAACGTGAGAGAGAGGCAGGAAGGCAAATCCAAGGAAAGTACAGCTTTGAGAAAAGCTGAGAAAGGAATATTTTGGAATCAGTGCTCCCCAAAAGGCACTAGACACTGTGAAAAACACATTATCTTCTGCTGTGTCTAAATAAACAGGGCTTTCTTCATAAATTGATAAACTCTCCCAAGGTAGCACCTGAAGCTGTAAGCATTCTTCTTCTATCCAGAAAACTCACAGGAGCAAGCAAGACAAGTGCTCCCTAACTGGCTTTTCAATGAAGGGCTGTCAAACACTTCCAAGCATAATCTTAAATTATGCATAATTGCAAGGAAGACTTCAACTGTAAACACAATCACCATGTTGTACAAACACATCAAAGAAAAAAATTCATTACATAGTCATTCCTGATTTGGACCAACACAGTCTATACAATGCTGTAGCCCTAAACTTCTCTATGGACTGACCACGTAGAGAAACTGCAGTAGCAAGGCTAGATGAATAGGTTTCTCCGGTCCATTATCCTCTCAATCATATCAGTCCAACTTCTTGTAAACCTGCTTATTGAAAGACCAAGATCACTTATGCTTTCTTGCTTCTTAAAATAGTGATTTGGTTTAGTTCTGGGCTCAGAAAGAATTATCGACTAAAGAGGTAGTAAAAATGGTGCAAGAGGTTGGCATGATGAGAAGGGGGCACATATGAATTTCTTGAGATGTTTCTGCTACACATCACTCCATCCATGTATACTTTTAAACTAATGGAATCACAGGACAGGTAAAAGTTAAAGCCTTAAGTGAAGGGTCTCTATAACAGCCATCATGAGTGAACAAATGCAGCAGGAGAGCAGGAGAATGATAGAGATCTCATTTAATTTCAGCAATGCAATAAAACAATTATAGAATGAAAATATGACTTCCTTGCTAAGGGGAACCAACTTTTCCTTCAACAAAAATCCTTTTCACTCCTGTATCTCAAAAGGCATTTTCACATGTATTTAAAATTTAATCACAGAGCATTCTTCAGTCCAGACTCAGTGCATTTGAAAGAAAAAGAACCAAAACCAAACAACAAAACAACAAAAACCCCTCAAAGAATGTTTAGGGAAGAGGTGATCAGCAAGAAGCAGCAAAAAGGCTTAATATCTCAGCACAATAAAAAGTATCAGAGATATAAATGTTCAGTATGGATACCGTAAGTCCAGAACAATAACATTAGTTTTAAAGGTATCATTTATATACAGGAAACTTCTGACTCCTTGTCAATTTCTGGCTCATCATAAAAAACCCTGAAGGTATCTGGTGGGTGTCATGTCAGGAGAGCAGTTGGCAAAGACAAGGTTTGCGGAGCTGTGAGAATAAATTTTAAAGAACAAACAATGAGACTTAAGAGATACATTAGCATTCTGTCTCTACCCCACTCTGCATAGAATGAAAGATGTACTTGAAAGGCTAAGAGTATCATAAGTTCTCATGCTGCTGTAAGGATATCCGCTTTCTTGGGTATTTGGTTTACTTAAAACCTGTCAGAATGAACAAAGAAATTGAATATTTACCTTTAGATGTGAATACTGTGTAAAAAATTGTGTCACAATCTGGTCATTCTATTGTCATGCAAGCCGTGAAGTAATGTTGCAAAATTCTCCGATATACCATTGCTGCAAAGAAAGCCTTCCATTTACCCTAGAATCATAGAATAGTTTGGATTGGAAGGCACATTTAACAGTCATCTAGTCCAACCCCCTGTATCAAGCAGGCACATCGCTGACTAAATCAGGCTGCTCAGAGTCCTGTCCAATCTGATCTTGAATGTCTCCAGGGATGGGGCATCTACCACTTCTCTGGGCATCCTGTTTCAGTGTTTCACCACCCTCATCATAAAAAATTTCTTCCTTACATCTAGTCTGAATCTACTCCCATTTAGTTTAAAAGAGAGGTTTCATTTTGCTGTTGTGTGTATTCTGCTTTGTGGACCTGAAAACTGTTAATAGCCATTTCCTAAACTAATACTACTAATATCGCTGTCCGTATTTGAGCAAAGTACTAAATACTGTTTGCTTATTAGAACACAGTGTGCAGCAACAGCATTCTATTTTATGTGCTCAACTCATAAATACGTCAGCTTCAGCTCTCTTCTCAAATACCGTAGTGTGTAAAAGCAAATGGTAGGGGAGAAATTCAAATTTAAGAGATGTCATTAAAGCTGTCACAGGATTTGTCAATACTCATGTTGAACTTCTTGTGTATGAAATACTGTAACAGGGGAGCTACTGTGGAAAATTGGTACTTCAGGCTACTGGATGGAAAACTGTAGAATTAATATTGCTGGACTCCTAGAAATTTCACTGCCTTCACAAACATGATATTTTTTTTTTTTGTCTGCTCTCTGCCACTAAGCAAAAAGCTGCATTAGAGACTTATGCTCTGTTTTATAGCTTAAGCCTACCTACAAACTATCCATCAATACAAGACTAATTGTGCATAAAATTTAAATTCTATTGCACTGCTACATAAAAATGCAAAATGCTCCAGTGCTATAATGGCTGGTGCTGAGCTCAATCTAATAAGGGTTGCCCCAAGGCAAGTCATACAAATGCAATTACCTCTCACATACTCGAACTGCGTTCTTTCACAACGTTACTTTTATTATGCAAATGTATAAATCTAATTTTAATCTGCAAGACCATCTAGAAGATTAAAGCAGTACTCGTGTCTTACCTTCACTAACCTTAATTAAAGATATTTAAAAATTTACTCTTGGAGGAATGATTCTAATGCAAGGGTAAGCTTGATATTGCCCACAAATTATAAAAGACAGATATTAGAAGAAAGAAAAAAATTGCTTAGATTCAATATGCTCACTTGCTCTCTCATTCTTTTCCCTCCCCTTTCCTCCTGGAGCAAGGGGTATTCATTGTCCAGATGAAGGCAATGTGGAAATGGGAGTATGGACTAGAAGGCCGGCAGAAGTACTGAATATTCATTGGCCTGCAACCTGTGTAGTAATTTTGATGACTGGAGTAATTGCATGCTGATCAGGCAGCATTTATACTCACTCTACACAACTGTGACTGACGACGGAAAGTGCTGAAACAATGAGTGAGCCAGACTGGCTGTGTCAGCAGGGAAAGAGGGCAGAGTAAAAACCTGTGCAGAAAAGTGCTAGGAAACAAGGACAAAAGGGAAAGTGCCATTCACAATCAAGTGGGATGTGGAACGGAACAGACTACTGCTTTGATCTGGCACCCCTTTGTAGGATCTCATGATTTCTTATGATCTGCCTGGGGAGAGGGTTTATTCCAGTGCCAAATGGACCTGCTCCTTCAGCAGGAACAAAGGGTTTTAGAGCCTCTTCTCTCAAGCCTGTCCTCTTGACTGGTGAAAAGGCACATCATAGATAATAACTGCTATCCTGATAACCCCTGTTGAAAATTAACAGTTTTTAGTAAACCCTTCCAAAATACACTCTGATTTCCTGGCTGTTATTTTGGGTTCTCTAGTAAGGATCTATTATACATGTCCAAGGAAACAACGTATATTACAGAGGTCTCAGGAATGCAGAAAAATGAAAGGACGGAAATTTCATTCCACTTACATTTGAGCTGAAATACTGAGGAATCCATTTTTCAATAATAAAAAGTACAATGAAAATTGAAATTGAAATAAACTTAAGGAAAGGTTGTGAAAATTCCAGGAAGAAAAAACAATTTACAAAGTGCTGTGGTCCTCACCCCAGACACCATCTTTTTTTCTTTTTTTCCTGCAAAGAACTTGTTCTAAGTATTTTCTGAATTTTAAAGAGGTGTTGTTGTGGCCTCGACGGTGAAGAGCAGCCGGGCAGTCAGATACAAGTCCACGTCCACGTCCGTCTCTGCCCCACCCTGCTTCCGGAGCCCATCCGTATTACAAGCCACTCCAATAAAGTACAATGAAGCAAGAGCCTTACCCCAAAACCCATATCTGAAAAATGCCAAGATAGCAAATACATGCTGAAACCATGAACTCAAGAGAATCAAGAGCAACAACTTCCAGAGCCAATAAATCAGCAT
>JANRGW010024364.1:0-14622 GCA_024733675.1 Psilopsiagon aymara
CCAGTACCATTAAAGGAACTGAATCATAAGTATGCAAAAGGATGGGAGAAATCACAACTTGCTCCATTTTGCTTTATGTTTGGTTATAGGGCGAGCCTTGCTGAATGTTGCACACAGATAATAATCTCCCAGACTTTTTTCTGCTCACCCTAATCATACAACAAAAAGAGAAACCAATTTTCATTGCTTGTTTCATCCACTCCCTTCTCTATTGATACCTACAAGTTCTACTTAGCACTCAGGAGGATTTTATTAGCAGGAATTAAAGAAGTTCCTGAGAAAGTTCCAGGTTCACATTTGTACCCAGTGTCTGTGCAAGGTGCTGGCAGCAGCCATCCAGTTCTGCAACAGACCCACAGCAGGGCAGAGCTGAGCCCCCACCACCAAGCTGGTGATGCTTCTGCAAAAGCCTGTTTAAGAAAGGGCTAAACACCACAAAAGGGGTGAGGACTGAGGAAGAAAGTGTGAAAAACAGCCTTGGGACCAAGGTTAGAAAACCATGCTGAGGCAGTGGCACTCCAATCAGTGCCCTAACCCATTACTGAAAATACGTTAAGAAGGAAACACCAGAGGATCTTTGCCAGCATCCCCACAAAGTGTTAAGGTGGCAATGTTAGAGAAACCACCTGCCTCTTTATTAAAGCAGTGGCATTTAGCAGATTGCTCCAGACTTGTTTCCATCTCCATTCATGTAAATCTGCAGCACAAGAAGATTTCTGAACACCAGACACTGTCCCCTGTGCACGTCCCTTTTGCAACCTGAACCTCAGCCTCCCTCTCAAGTACCATCCACTGTTACTCATCTCCTCCTTGGGTGGTGGTGTCAGCATTTTGAGATGTCTTGGAGAAATAAATTACAATTTGAATTCTGACATTTCAAATATGGCCTTGTAAGTATTACTGTGTGCATGCATCCATGTGTGCTCATATGAAGGTGCTAAGGTTGGAGTTTGGAGTACCTGATTATTCAGAAGAGGAGCATACAAAACAGAAACCTAGAGCAAACTTCCAGAAAAGGATCATACACATATTTTCTCAGTATAAACTCTTAAATTCTTCATTAAGTGAAAAAACACCCCCTCAAAAAAACACCAAAAAACCCAACAAAAATAACCCTGAGAAAAACCCAAACAAAAACACCTAGCAGAAAATAGCTACAAATAGAATTTACTGACCTTCTGATACAGTTAACATGAAATAAACTCATGAAAATAATGTTAGCAGAAACTAATAAAGTTTCTAATGGGCGAATTTTGGTTTTAGTCATGCTAATGTGAATCTTCAACAATTCTACTGTTTTCAGAAGTAGCATTTCTGCTGTAGCCAAGATCAGCGTGTGGTCTTTGAACTCCATTCTCTTGCCTAGAAGCGGCTGATAGGAAGCATATAGTTATTTTATTATAAGCTTTTCAACCTTCTATTAACTCTTTTGCCTTTTTCTTCAATATCACTGAAGTTACTATTACTCCTTTCCTTGGCAATTGAGATTTGTATCTAGCAAGGGCAGTAAGAAGCATGCTGAAACACTGCTGAACAATATTGAAGGTACTTTCTTAAATGTTAGATTTTTATGGGCTCAAGAGTACAAACGTTGCCCTTTCTAGTGTTTGGCTGATATTCCTGTTGGGCCTAGCACAATACTATGTTGAATTTCACCCTACGTAGATATCTACTGATGGTGAGAGCTCTAACACAGTAGAAGCCTTTGGTAAAAGAACTGGGTCCCCTCTAGGACGACTTTGCTATTTTCAGTTTTCCAACTCTTCACTAGTATTAGAAAGAAAAGCTTAGTTGCAAGAAAGAATTTGTCTTCTCTTGTTGAAATTCAGAAGTGCACAAGTCAGCAACGTTGTGGTTCTATACTCAGCTTTCAGCTGGAGGAGCTGAACTGTGGTCACTTGTTTCCTATAACTACCAGAGAATTCGGGAAAACTGTTAAAATCAAATTATGCCTTTTCAAGGGCAGGCAACTCACATGGTAATATGCTGAGCCGCCACTAAGGAATGCTCTGGATTCTGTTAATCCAGGGGCAATTTTGCAGCATTTTCTCCAAATGTGTAGCCTCACAAAAAGGCCTTATTTTCACGTAGCTAACACAGTGGAAAATATGGCTAGAAACTTACTAGTAAAGCACAGCAACTTGGGCTTGCATAAAAGAAGAATTATTGTAAGCCTTATGATTTAGGAATTAGCAGTTACATCATAAAGCAGGCTACCGGTAAACACTAAGTGTCAAAGATTAGAATAATACATACTTCTTTGTTACTGACAATGAAACACCAGTTCACCACCTGTAATGTGTATGCATAAAATGAATAGACTAGGCTTCAGTTTTGATGCATGTGTTCATGAACTCGGTATTCATTGAACATCTTTTTTCTAAATATTTGGTCTTTCTTACATAAACATGTGGCAAACATTTAAAAAGGGATGCAATATCATGCTGCTTTTAAAATAGCAACAGCTAGCAAGCTCCATGGCTAATCAAACCTAGAAAGCATCAGAAGTAAATCTCCAGTCAGTATGAGGGGTTTCAAACTGTTCATCTAGAAAAGCATAGTTCCCATTTGCAATCCAAATTCTGCAGTGTTTGCAAGAACAGTGACCTGTGAAATCTGCTCTGTGTTAAATATCACCCTCTCCTGCTACACACAGTTACAGTGCAATTTCACTGTGTAAAAGTAGTAGAACACTTAAGCCTCTGTAAAGTCACTTGTGGTTCTCAGACTTAATGTACTGCTTTAAATGTGCACATAATACGCTGGGATCTAAACTATTACCAAAAATTTCAGGGATTTTAAAATTACTCTGGGAAATTTTCTGATGACTGACAAAAAGACAAATACAAGTTAAAATTAATAGTTATGTGATAACACAAATGAGAAAATTATTAAACACTGACTAGATCTCTAGCATACACATCTGAGCACTGCTACTAGTTATCACTTTTAACAAAAGGATGTTTAGCATCACACTAGGTAGATGAGACATAACCACTTTAAGCAGAATTGGGGAATGGTTTCTGGACAAGGATAGATTTAAAGGACTCTTCAGCATTGATATGAGTTGCTCCAGACAAAAATATTGAAACTGCATTAGAGAGAAAGAGGTCTAAGAATTATTTCTTAGTGTTTCTTGTCATTCAGGAAAACCAATAGTCATCTGAAAAAGTTATTGGTCAGTAAAGTTAAAAATAGGAAATATTTTTTCACATACTGCATCTCACAATGGCAGCATTCATAGCTGCAATATTTTGAATGCCAAATGTGTAAATAGATTCAAAAGTCAATTAAGAAAATTGGTATAATTATCAGTAGCTTTCAAACATGAGGGTGAGGACGTTCCCACTTTAGAACATCTTTGATAGTAGATCCCTAGAACCTGGGACAGTGCACAGGGAAATGTTCCCTGCATGCCTGTTGGCTTCCACCCGTGGCCACTCTTTGGGACAGGACTCTGGATTAGATGGATCTTAGGACTGATACAGCATAGCCATGCTTATTTTGGTATAATTGCTTGTGAATGATACAAGAGCATCCTAGTGTTTTCTAAAGATAACAGAAAAGGAATTGGCATGATCCAGCTTTCCAATGATTCTGCAGTATTAAATTGTAAGTCTTTAATTCCAGTTGTTCTGTTGCTGGTAGAACTGTATGCTTCCCTCAATAGACAGGAAATCTTCTCTCATTACCAAGTAGACACTAGAAGGGTCCTGGGAGTAGACAGAGTTTCAGAATGCAAAAACCTGAGAATTACCAATTCAAACAGTTTCTTGTCTTCTAGGAGCCTCGTGCCTTGCTGCATAAGATAATATAAACATAAGCTCTGTTTTCTTTTAGCATTTTCATTTCAGTTCATAGTAAAATCAGTCTCCTTATTTATAAAAATAACAGGAGCTTCAATCTATAAATCTGCAAGTCTTCTCTCCCATCTCATACCATGCTGTGCCTGGTGCCCCAGCAGAAAACCAAAGCCCATCAGTATACTTGTGGAAAGCCTGCTAGTGGTCTGAAACTTAGGTGTTCCAAGATGAATCCTTGGAAAACAGGAGTTGTCAACGTAAGATCCTGGCACTGCCTGGGCCGGGAATCAGGAATGCAGTATTTCTCAGCTGATTTCCTGTGGGAGGACTATGTGATCAGGCTACATATCTGTGTGCCCATCAGATGGGTTTTGCTCAAATTGCTGCTGCCCCCTATAACGATGGCTGGCTGAAGGGAAGACCTGAACTTAAATAAGAAATAACAAAAGAAGAAGACTTGAACTTTCAGTAGTCATAACTCCTATGAGTTCACCCTGAGAACCTTCTGTCAGAGGAATTCAACTCTTCATCTCTCTCCCCTATCCTAAGAATGGGAGTTTCTCCACCCTTATTCTTCATTTTCTCCTAACCTTGGAGAAACTATCCCTTCCCCACAGGGGCAATTCCAGTTTAACAGCTTGCTCTTTGCCTATAAACTTTTTGTGGCTGTTCTAGTGACTTTTGCTAATCACTACCACAGCAACATCAAGTATCTGCTTACTCCAAAAACTGGAGGTTGGGACTGGAAAATTCATTTAGTAGGACGTAACCCTGCTAGTAAACCTCTCTCAAATTGTGCAGTTTACTTTCTATTCAGGGCTGGGTATGCTTAAGATATTTTATTCCCCTTTCAACATTTCTTTCACAAATTGTTCCAGTTTGTATTGTACGAGATTTACACTTCAAGGGAGTTTTCTCTTTTCTTTAAAATGAATCCTTCATCTGAGGGGTTTCCTTTTTTTGTAAGTCAAATTATTTCAACATATTCAGGCTAACACTAAAAGAGCTAAGCACCCCTAGGATTATAATACTTGCCCAGACAAATGCACATTCCTGTCTGTAGAGACCCAGCTGGAATGTCTAGCATCAGAATTTCACATTTTGTGTATCAATTCCACTTCGCATACTAAGCCACAAACCCATTATAGCTGAAAACAGCAGAAAGTCTGCTTTAAGTTAGGTGACATAAATACAGTAGCAACAGAAACCACAGGAAAACACAGGCATATAAGATATATATATGTACAAGGCAACCAAGTATGAAATGCAGGTATCTGTTAAAATGCTTTTCCGAGTCACAGTTTTTACTGAATAGTGCTAACAAATAAATGCTTGATGCTGTGATTTGTGCAAGAAACCATTTTTGTTTGCAGGGTGAGACTAAATCCATACCAGTAAATCAGTGTGCCAAAATAATCAAATCATTTTTTAACCCGGAAATGCTGAAATTATTAGATTATTAATAGAAAATTAATTTAGCATAGGGAATACTCAAAATTACTTGCTGTTTGTCCAGCTCAGTTCTAGGCAGCTATGATTCTAGCCATAATGCATTGTTCCAATAGTTCAAGGACAAAGGAATAACAGGTTAGTGTCTACAGAAACCACGTCTGCTCCAGTTTCAGATTTTCAGGCCAACAAAAATTGCCCTGTTGAGGTGATAAAGCCTTGATGTATATTAAGGAAGTTCACTCAAGAGGAGCTGACACAAACAGTAAAGAAGCTGTGCCTATTCATAAGAAAAAAACCCAAAACCCCCACAAAAAAACCCCCCAAAACAAAACCAACCCCCCCCCAAAAAAAACCAAACCAAAAATCCCAAAAAACAAAACAGCACCCAAATATTAAGAAAATTAGAAATATTAAGGAAACAGTGTTTGCAGTTCTAAAATCAACTCTGTAGAGCATTTCTGTAGGGTTTCCATTTAAAGAATGAAAGCAGTTGAACCATGAACATTCTGAAGTATTAAGCTAAACACTAATAATGAAGTACTTATGCAAAATTTTTATAGTACAATCACCAGTTGGCTCAGAAACAAATGAGAATCTACAACCTTTTCTGTTGAAAAAGGCTGGTGACATAAAGCAAGTATCTCCTCTACTCCTTGAAAGGTGCCACATAAAGGGTGTTTATCTTGCAGTAGTACTGGCACTACAGGTCGCAGACTTTGCTTTCGTGTGGGGTTTTTTTTGTTTGCATCCCACTAAGGAAAAGCAGAAAGAATGTCCAAAAAGGCTCATTTCTTGTCCTGTATCTTTCTAGCAATTTTCCTTTCCCTCCCCATGTCTGTCTCTTCTAGAAATGCATTTTACTTTCAGGAATTCATTTTCCCTCCCTTTTTCTATAGTATTTATCTTTCATGTAATACAAAATGTGTATTTAAAAATCAATTCTTATAGAAATTACCCTCACATTCTAATCCATATGCCAATGTACTATGTTTACTTTGAATTCACGTGACACTTTAAGATAGCCTGCCTTATACTTGACTAAGATGAGTCGACACAGCAAAACAGGCAACAAACTATTCTTAAAACTTACACACTTTGACAAATGAAAAACATTTCGTTTACAAATGACATTGTAGCATGTTCACTATACAGTTTATCCTCACTTATTATTCATTTTACCAAAATAAATACTGAATAGTAGCATGGGTGAAGCTGGAAGTTAAAAACAATTAATCTTTGATGCTTAAAAGAACAGTAATAAGCTTATTGAACCTAGCCTGACATAGTCAGCCTATGATTCAAAAAATGAATTTTGACAGAAAAAATGAAGTAGATTCTTTACCATCTATCATTTTTTTACCGGTCTCTGTATTTGGTTTCTCTCAGCTGTCTCAAACAGTTAGCTGGGATAGCTTGGGAATGACATGGATGAAAGGGTTTCCCCCCTCCCCTTTAAAGTATTCAGTGTTCTCATATTCAGACTTAATACATAGATAATCAATGTCTTCTCATCTGCAACTGTAAATTATCATTGAAAGTAGAAAAGTTCTGTATAAATTTTTTTCTAAAACAGCAAAGCAAGCATCCTTGTATCAGGAAATTTCCTAAAAAAAAGTCCTAAAGATTTCAAATAGGTACTTGCCACTAAAAGGAATCAATGAGGTTTATGCCTAAAGCTAGGCCTTTCGCTGTAGCTCATTCTTATGTCCAGAGACATGTGAGTCTTTTGGAAGCTTGGTTCCATTTTCTGCAGTTTTTTCCTTCACATTTTCATTAACTTCTGCATTTTAATGAAGATGCAGTGTAAACCCAATGGGATTAAAGTTTTAACAGTTACACATTTGTAGAATGCAAACTGAGAGCAAGTCTTTGTAAACATGGACTAACATGTATTTTGAGAAAATGTTGCACAGCTTCCTCCTTCACACCTGAAAGGTTCATAAGGCCATGATACACAGGAACAAACTGTGGACTCCGGTATACTTTGCCAAGCCACAAGAAAAAAAAGTCTGCTGGGAGAAGTAAAGGTATCCAAGACTTGCATTCCACCAGGAAATATGGATCAAGACAGTTCGCTTCCTTTGAAACCAAATGCTACAATAGTCTGTGAACTTTAAATACATTCTGAAGGATGTTTAATTGCAAAGAAAACTCAAAAACTAAAAACCCCAACAAAACAACAATAAATCACAAGCAGTATTTATTATCAAATTGTCTATACGGTGCAAGTATTCCAGGTAAAATCTTTCACCTAAAGACCCTAAGCACCATTTCTTCTAAAAGATACTTTCAAAATTAAATGAATGCAAAAGACTATGAGGGAAAATGTGATCTCTCTTTACAAGAAGGCACTAAACGTACAACCTGATTCAGTCTACCAAAGCTGATACTAACAGAATATATGATAACTTTCTGTCAGTACAACAGGTGAAGGAGCAGCTGGAGGCAAGAAAAGTAACCATGCATTCAAATAAAAAAATAGGTATAAATTATCCATGAATAAGTGCAGTCAGCCAATTCTTTTTTTTACATTAGATGATGGACTTCTGGAACAATCTTTCAGTTACAGAAAGAACTAATGTTGCTTGAGATGAGGCTTGATAAATTCACCAAAGAGATTATATTTGAAGAGTTGCCTGAAACACCAGAGGAGTAAACTCTGGGGGGTCCATTCTTGTAATGCTGTAGCTTTATTGCCACATCATCCTGATCCCTATCCATCCAAACATTGTTTTCTGTTTCGAAGAAAGTTGTACTCTGAGCAACTACTCGGAGCTAACAACTTTGTGTACTTAAAGATCAAAAAGGCTCTTCAGAAATTATTTTAACCATACACACATAAATGTCAACATTTCTTCACAGCTCAGACTCCTGAGATGCCTGTAGCAGCTTGAGGAAACAATACTCTCCAAAACCAGTAGGACAGTAACAGAGCTATTCTGTAGTCGTTGATTGTTGACCCAGATTTGACACAACTGTGACAATTAGATCCTTTCATAGTACAGCGTGGGGAAATGGGAATTTTTGCCTGCTCATGTTCCCACACACCAGTTTTCACGTGACACCAGCTGAAAATGCAATCCATGAAAACCAAACCTCACCTCATTTGGTTCCTTTAACAAGAGGAAAGATGCTATGTTGGAGTCTCTGTGAATAGCTATCATGCTCTTTCTCTCACATTACACTTCTGTGGGATAGGACTATATAAAAATACATAAAAGGTGGAGGAATAGAAAATGGCACAATTGCTTGATTAAGAAGAACACGTGCCAGTGTGGGAGGATTAGACCTTCTGCTAGCACCGAAGTGTCATCTGCTCCCATGCCCTCAGCTAGAATCAGTAGTAAGCTATCTTAGTTACAACTCTTGCAACTGCTTTAGTATCATGCCAGGTATTGCATAAATCTAATTTTGTAGAGATGATCCATGCTTAATTCTCTTCCCACAAATAAAAATTGGCATTTTAAAGAAAAGATATTTTAAAACATCTATGGAACTTAATTTTATTGAGATTTCACACATTTCTTAATCTCTCAAGTTCAGGAATAGTTTTCTAACATTTTAATGTTTTCCTTGGTTAATCTGTTTTGTAGCATCCAGTTTATGTTCATAACAGTGTAAAGAAAATGCAGGAAACAGTACATAATGATACTGTAATTTTTTTGGCACCTCATCTCAGTGATCACATTCCTTTGATATGCCACAGTAAATTCTAAAATGCTGCATCGAATGATAAGTCTGGTAAGCCACAATTACTGGGCTTTTTAATGCTTGCTTTGGCTTTGCAAAGTGAGATTGGTATGAGATCGACTTGCAATACTTCGCACCATCAAGTTTAAGTTCAACTTGTATCCTAGATGAATAGATAGTCAAATAAAACCATCCCTCAGGAAATTACAGGCTATATAAACTAGTAGAATTATTGGTTGTAAAGCCATCTGGACTGAATATAATGAACTCAGCTAGCTTGAGCTCCAGGAAAGGTTTCTTTTGCTTCATAACAGAGATTTTGTTTCATATGCTAGAGACCTTATGTTTAGCCCAGCAACAAGTTCTTAAATGAATCAACCCCACGTAGGTTTCATTGTATGCTTACCAAGACTTCCAGATTTTTGTCCACATGCCTTACACAGGACGGTGTGGTTGTCTGTGTACTACCCTACACTAAAAATCCAAAATAAATCAAAGCTTTCCCTTTGTACTTTATACAATCCAAGCTTCCCGTTTCAGGTCACTACTATTATTTTAAGGCATTGTCCAACTTCAATATATACCCTCCCTGGGCATAAATATAACTACTTCAATGTGGAAGTACAAGTCAACATAAGGAAAGGTTACAGAAACCAGTCCTTTGTACATTCAAATTTCAGCCAGTGTGTTCCACAAAAATAACATTTGTGAAATCATTACTTTGGAGATGAAACAGCATAATGCTAGAAACATCCAGCTAATTCAGTCTTACAGAAGATTAGTCCTACTAATTCAGTTCTTATAGACTGAATTCATGATTTATAGGAACTCTTCAGAACATTGCTCCGGAACACTGAAGAAAGACTGAAAGCAGCAAGATGTATCTACTTTATTTAAAATGCTTTTAATTCACTTCATGTTGCAAGGGCTGCAAAGCTTTATCTAGACAGACCGACAACTGTAACTGGGGTTTAAAAATATGGTTAGACGGATGCTTCCCTGACAGCAAGTAAATCAGATTTGTAGTGACATACACAATTGTGACTTTCATCTTATACACTTCCAAGAGAGATGTGTTCTATGCTTTCTAGAGAAGTAGGCTGTGAGTCAGTCTTCAGGTGTATAGAAAAACCAGGCAAGAAGTCACATAGGTGTGTGCTCAACTATCGTTACACTAGCAGACCTTATTACTTTTTGCTTCAGTCCAAACTGTCTACAAATGAAACTCATTATTTTATAGTTTGGGCAATGTGCCTGGCAGACAGCAGGGCTCAGACACCCATCACTGCTTTGAAGACACATGTTGAAAATTATTACGGTCTGTAGTACAGTTATGGAAGCACTGTAAGCCCCTGTTCGATATGGGTATTTTTTTTTTTGAGTTATGGAGAGATGAATACCATCAAAGTTAATGAAGTCGCCATTAACATTGGTCTTTTAGTATAACACATAGACAAAAAAGGTGAATCACAATTTCAAGATACCACCAAATAGGACAACGTGTATGCAAAGACATTCTGCTGGCCCTTCATTTACTTCTTCTTTTGTGGTCCTCAGATTGCTGCTAAATTCTCCCCTGTTTCTCCTAATATCAAATGCAAATATTCACACTTTATTACATTAAACAATTATTAAAATCGTATTTTCAAGATACTTGCCTTGTCAAAATCCATACAAATGCACAAACCACATGTAAATACACCACCTTCAAGAAAGGAATTACATCCTCTGCAGAAATCCATGCCCATGGACAGGAAGCTCAAGGCATTTTGGCAGTTTTAGTGCAATCCTTATTTCATTATTCCCTGTCACATGAACTACTCAGTACCTTCTGGGAACTGTTTTTAACACACAGATTCCACTGGCCTCCTGGGACTGGTCCCCAAGACTTTTATAGGGCTCTGTACTGAATGCTGCCTCACATTTCAAAAGAGTATGGTCAGGCCTAAATGGAGTTTTCAGAACTTAAACAATTAAAAGGCACCAAACCGAATTAAAATCTTTGCTATGTCTTAATTTTAAAGCTACTGCACATTACCTCACCACTTTCCTCAAAAGGGTTTCTTTTCTGTGACAGATATAGAATTATGTCTAATGAAGAATTATTATATGGCATGATAATGCATGTGATTCAGTTTTAATTGGCTAATACTATGAAAATACCCATTATTTTATGAACTGAGGTGGATAAGGAGAAATATTTGAACAAGTCTGTCAGCACTGTCATGTTCCAAAGCAGTTGTCCTGTGACAGCCTCTTTGATAGGATGTGTTATTTTTGAGGAATACAAGTTAAATATAATGGGACGCAGTTAAATATAATGAGACATATATATACTGAATGATAACCTACTAATGTATTTTTTCTTTTATGTATATTTATGTATATACACATTACGTTTTGGTCCTCATCTTCTCAAACCTAGGAAACAGGGCAGGCATAAGACAGGGCAGAAGGCCTCCCTGAAATATTACCTTTGTTTTCCAGTACTCTTTCTTACAGGACATGGTAAACTTTTATTCTACTTCAAAGTACTTTAACAAGTGATTCAATTGCAAGGTGTCTATGCATAAGAAGAGGAAGTACAGGGCTGTCATGACAAGGCATAAATTAGTTTGCTGTTAGCTATTTACCTTCTTAGTTCTTTCCCCCTCTTAACTTCCCCCAGGTAGAAGGAACTGGGAGGCTGGTAGTATTAGTGTTACCAGAAACTAGCAAACCTGCTACAAGCGTGTGATACATGCAGACCTTTAGCCCGTGCCTGTGCTGCCGCCTTGTGCATTAGATAGGCCACCAGTACTCCCCCAATACAAAACAATGCCACAAAACGATGCAGAAAAGGAACTGAAAGAGGATTTTTGTAGTCAAACATCGGCATTCTTGATTTCTGACAAGCCATAATTAAAAATGGACTGTGGCATGTAGATCTCAGCCCATTGCTTCAAGAACATAACTGAAAAAAGCACAACTGATCAGGGATACTCTGATAGCAAGGTAAATAGTTGGCAATGAGAATAACTGAGCCTGTCCAAACTGTCTCCTGCCAGTTCCCCTAGCCCATGTAACTGTTTCAAATGGTCTGCAGCAAAATGAAGTCTCAGACTGTGAAAACAAATCCTAGAATCATAGAATAGTTAGGGTTGGAAAGGACAAATGAAAGAACCAATTAGATACCAGCAACTAAAGGCAAAGATTTAAAAGTGTTTTGTTGCAGAACAACAGACTTAAAATTAAAGTTTTAGTTGGCCATTGAATAAATCCAGAAAGAGCAATCAAAATGGAGATTTTTTTACAGTTCTGGTGTGTAACGGCAATATCTAAAAACCACACAGAACTGAGAAGCTAATCCCTACCTCAAATATGTGTGTCTCATTTTCAGTTGTCTTAAATGAGGAAAATCCTGGTATTCTTAATATGTTATGTTCTAGGAGACATTACACATGACACTAATTGCTCATATTTTCTTTTCCTTGAATTAGGTGCAATTATGATTACAAGAGGTTATGATCCCGAGAAGAAATACATGAAAATAAAAAAGGAATGGTGGGTTGCTGTATGAGTTATAGTGTGCTGTGCTATAAAGTATCAGTAGGTGACCCTTGAAAGATTAAGGAGTTTGGCTGAAATAAGCTCCAAAAACTTCATCTGAATTAACAAGCTGAGCTGGCAATACTGTATGATACTTGATACTTCCTGCTGCTTCCTGAACAGGATGGAAATGCTGTGCTGTTTATATGCTGTAAAATGCTTTTTCAGCAATATTTTTCTCTCTACAGAGGGAGATGCAGAAAGATCAGACTGTCCTACAAGACGGTCATGATTAAGATCCAACAAAGTCAGGAAAGATAGTGATTGCTGGTTTTCTTCAGTGAAATTCATAACCTGATGGAGTTTCAGTTTTCTTTTTTAACCTGAGGTCAAGCACACAGCACATTCCCAGAAAATTTCAGTCAGAAAATCTTCCACTCACAAATGTGTAGTCCTATAAACTCACAATCCACAGAGAAGCTAACATCCCGGTCATACAGGATGCCGTAGCTCCTCAAACAGGTTATCAGCATTAGAACAGCATTTACTTTCGTGTATCTTAAGGCTATGTAAAAGCAGGAAAGGAGGAACTTCATAGAGCATTACAATCTTATCAGACTTATCAAAAGAACAGAGGCAATGAAAAAATCATGCTCCTTAATTGTGGCCAGATTTTATGTAAATGCAGTCAGTTACTTTTCCTCTCATAACAATACTGATGCACGATGATAAAAAGGAGGGTTGGGGAGTAGGCCATGTGAAAGAAAGCAACTGTGGGACATGAAGGTGTGTGTAAAAGTAGCAAGGGGGTAGAACACATACCCTCATCTTCTCTCAGACAAGTCAGAATTAAGCAATAAACTATCCAAACAATCCTGATCTCCATTATGACTAAATGAACAAAACCACCCCAAACCCCACAAACCTACCCAAAATAACGCATTAGTTTCTGATAACACCAATTTCTTTCCTCTTCCTTTGATGCACAGAGAATCCACATGGAGAGTGTTCTTCACCCTTCTTTTCCTAAATGCAACCATAACCAGACCAATAACCACAGCAAACATGAAACTAAGAGACTAATCCTTATTACTATCTCTGCAGCTCATGCAACATATACTGATAATGCAGGCTTCCCAAGTGAATTCTTCTCAATCTCAAATGCAATACATAGCTGGGTAACCAGCGAATATTAACAAAACAAAAGATGACACATTCTTGCAATACTAGTAGCTTTTTGGTACCTGAGCTAAGGAGTACTACCTGTGCTATTCTGCATTAAATTTCTTTTACTGTAATCTGTCCTCCCTAATCAATGAACCCTGAGCTATTCCTTAGCCCCAAATTTTGCTGAGTCACAGGGAAAGCCTTACCTTCATTTCTCAAAACCTTAGACAATGGAACTGGGGGAGTTCAGTGGAGCTGTGAGCTATTATTGGTAGCAAAAAATGGCATATTTTCCATGATTATTCTTGAAGATAGAATCATGGAAAGAATTGGTCATTTATTTTGCCTATATTCATGTATTTCTTTCCCTGTAAAACTACAAAAGCCAGCTCATTAGCATTTTCCCTAGCAGAGATCTAACTCCACCAATCTCTGTTTGTAACACATCTTTTTTTACGAGAGTTCACTTCACTGAAGCAGTATAACTCACTTTTCTTCCCAATATTAATCATACAACAGAAAAAAGCTTAGAAAACTGAGATCTGTACCAGAAGTGAAAGAAGGATTAAATACCCACCTAGATAAATCAAAAGGATTAAAGTCATAGTAAAGGTGTTGGTTGATGACTTACAAGACAGCCACTTATTTTACAATATTCACTTCCGTGTTGTGACCATTGCAAGTCAATATTGCAAGTGAACACTGCACGTGAATATAGCAAGATACCTCTTTCTTGAGAAAGAAGTTCAAGTTTTAGAAGGCATCAACACCTCTCTGAAGCCAGAAACAAAGTACTTTATGCCAAGTCTGTGTATCAGAGATACATGGAAACCAACAATAAAAGCATACTCTTCCTATCTTCAACTGAAAGGAAGGGATTCTATAGGTACATTGAAAATAAAAGCCAGGCTAGGGACAATGTGGGCCCTCTCCAGAAGCTATCAGGAGAACTGGCTACCCTGGATTTGGAGAAGGCTGAGGT
>JANRGW010024365.1:0-16854 GCA_024733675.1 Psilopsiagon aymara
AACAGATCCCCACAGTAATGTCTCCCATCGCTGTTCTCCCTTTAACCCTGACCCACAAACTCTCTGTTGACTGCTCATCTGTCCCCAGATAGACTTCCATACTCTCCAGCCTATCCCTAACATAAACAGCAACTCCCCCTCCCCATCTGCAGGGCCTGTCTTTTCTAAAGAGCCTGTAACCTTCCTTTCTAACACTCCAGGCTAAGAACCATCCCACCACGTTTCTGTGATACCTATCACATCATAACCCCATAGATGTGCACACGTCTTTAATTTCTTTCTGTCTGTTCCCCATACTATGGGCATTTGTACAGAGATATCTGAGCTGAGCTCCAACTGAAGCCAGCTCATTGGCTAGAGCAGCTGAAATCTCTCTACTTTGCTCTAAGCATTTATTATAGGTGGTGGCCACTGTCTGGGAGTGTTGGGATGGAATGATGCCCCCCTCCCCAACACACCTAGTTTAATGCTTTCTTGACCAGTCTGGCAAGCCTCCTACCAAAACCGCTCTTCCCCTTTGTTGTCAGACCACCTCCACCAGCTTCCAGTAGACCTAACCTACTGAATTGTGTCCCAAAATATTGATGTAATTCCAGTAAAATGACACATATCAAAATCATATGTTTCGAAGTTATTCCTAACAGGAAACAGAAGGCAAATTAAAAATGAAAATATGCTTCCACAGAGTTATGCTCTGAGCCATTCAAGATATTAGAAGTCCTCTTACCTTCTACCTATAACACTGAGAACCCCACAATCAGAACTTACTGCTTATCCAGTACCCACAACATCATGCCATAAGCTCACTATCCCAGAGATGAACTAACTCAGTTTTCTCAGTATGTTTTAAAAACTCAGTGTTTGCTTAACTGGAAATTTCTTAGTTTTCTTTGGCTCAGTATTTACAGAATACTTGGAAAACTTCAAGAGCTTATTGGTAAATTACTACCAAGCAACTTCTTTATTTGAAGAAAGAGACCTTACTGTACTCATGTCGAGTTCCCCTCACTTGGCTGCCATTTGGGCTGAAGTGGATTTCATCGAAGATGTGCTCTACCCGAAAAGTTTCACTCATCCAGGGATCATCAGTAACAATAGTTCCTGTGTATTTCTTTCTGCTGCTTTCGAGGGGATAAATAGGTGTTGTGTCTGCGTCATATACAGTTAGCGTTGCAAGAACAGTTCCCTAGAAGGAAATAAGAAATGATATTGCTGAATTACCCAAAGCTTTCTTCATCTGATATGTGTTTGGGAGATTGAAATATTGGCCAACTAAAACCTTACAACTTTCTCTCAAGCTTACTTTCATTCAAATTCATTTTAAGCTTCAGGTTACCACTATTTCACACCTATTTGGATCTGAGTTAGAAGATCAAGTGAAAATAGTTAAAAAGAAATTGTTATCTTGTCATAGCACCATATCATTCTATATCTAAATACAGTGCTAAACTTTTGAGGTAGGAAATGAGTGCACATGAAAGCTCTTGAGTTTTTTAATTTTTAAAAATCAACATTATTCTACAATACTACTACTAAAAAAAACCAAAAAGCAGGTAAGTAATATGCACGCTTAATAGGCATGAAGCACATTCAGACAGGTCAAACTCATTACCCAAATGACAAAAGTGACCTGGGTTGTCTGCCTTCTGCTTAGTCTACTAGATTGCTGTTCTCTACTGAGACACTGAAGCCACAAGGCCTTCAAGATTTCTATTAGCCATTCTCTTGTTTCAAGTTCACTTAGGTATTAGAAAAAATTGAAAGTTTACAAATATAATGCTTCTTTTTTTTCCCACTGCAAAATGCCAGTGAAATTCACTGTGTTCCAAACACTTTGTAGGCATGTAATTTAAAAGAAAATATTTTACTTTATAAAGCACTTTCAAGAGGTCTTCAATTTCTGTCATCCAAAGCTAAACAGAACTCCCATACCCCAAATTTTTCAGAAGTAAAAAGGAATTACTTTATACTCAGGTAAATGTGATGTGTTCACAGGTGTCCTGTCAATGCTTGTTCTAGTCGGGAGGTGGCAGCAAACTCCCAAAATCATTCTTACCCCTCCCAGACACAAATATGAGCAAAATGTACTTTGAAGGGAAATATAACTACAAAAAAACCAGATGTTGTTACTAAACAGAAGTTCCCTCAAGAAAAAAACATCACTGAGGCCCCCAAAGTGCCTTTCCTATACCACTGAATTATAAAGTGTTCTTGCTCCTACTGAAGAGCCAAAGAACTCACCTGCGTATTTTTCTACTGAAGTGTACATGTACATGGGTGTACATATTCAGGGGGCACACACAAAGACACCCAGGGCTTAAGAGCTCTTGAAAGGCCTCTTGAAAGATCACTAGGACAGGGGATGGTAAGGGAAAAGTGGAAGACCACCATTAAAGTAAGATCCTGGAGCTCTCCTTTAACAGCTTGGCCCTGGAAACACCACTGCCAGGTACAATGTTTGTCTGCAGAAGGCAATCTCTTCTTTTAACTTTCTGTTAATGGTACAGCATTCTAATAAATGTTCTGAGTAAAGCTGTGATATCTTACATAGGTCTGCATATATGGGAAGGACACACACATGTCCTTCTGACTGTTGCCCTAACAACACTCAGTTTTAGTTACTTGGGGGAAGCAACTCCATTAACAAATACAGAGCAGACCTCAGTATAGAGAGATGCAGTGATCCTGACCACAATGTCAGCAATGGTCCATCTTGGCCTCAGGAACTGCTCACAACTGCTCACTCCTTACACTGTTTAATTCTCTTCTTTCTTCGGGGTCTGAGTAAGGTACAACTCAGGAGAGAGGAATCCTACAAACCCAGCATTTTACAATCACAGGGCTGTAGAGCATGGTGCGGTGATGTGCTTGTTGCCAAGATCCATTACCCAGAGCATGCCTCCCACTGCTGTGGTCCTACTTTAGGAACTAGATAAAGAAGAAAATTACCTCTTTCCTGTTGAACTCCACGACAGCATCTGCAGTATCAGTGCCATTGGGTAGGAAGGGTGGAGAGTCATCTTCATCTAACACATTCACCAGGAAGGGCACCTCCACCTGCATCTCCCTGAAGCCCTCTCTCACAGTACATTTGGCTATCAGCTCGTATCTCTCTCTCTCTTCTCGATCTAGGCGTTGTGTCACACTCACACCGGTGGTGTTCTCACTGTATCGGAAGGGCATACCTTCAGCTGGAAAACAGAGCCTCAGTATAAATAGGTGCTATCACTTCCTATTGTCAGACTGATGGTTTTGTTCCTTAATACTCTTACAATTCAGTAAATCCATTTTGGACTGCATGGTAAAAGGCAGACTCGCAAGTAAGTTGTGTGGTTACATTAGGGTAGACACCCCACCTGGAGTACTGTGTTCAGCTCTGGGACCCCCGACACAAGAGGGGCACCTCTCTTATGAAGACAGGCTGAGAAACTTGGGCTTGTCAAGCCTGGAGAAGAGAAGGCTCAGGGGAGACCTTAGAGCAGCTTCCAGTGCCTAAAGGGGGCCTACACGAAATCTGGAAAGAGACTTTTTATAGGGGCATTAAACTAAAAGAGGGGAGACTTAGATTATTTATTAGGAAGAAGCTCCTGACTGTGAGTGGTGACGCACTGGCACAGGTTGCCCAGCGAAGTTGTGAATACTTCATTCCTAGCAGTGTTAACATCAGGCTGGATGGGCCTTTGAACAGCCTGGCCTAGTGGAAGATGTCCCTGCGCACGGGTGGTGAGTTGGAACCAGATCCTCTTTAAGGTCTCTTCCAACCCAAACCATTCTGTGATCTAGAAGCAGCACAATTTAAAACCCAGGATATTCCCAGTCTGTTCTTAGCTGGTGCAAACTTCTAAAACCAACCTTTTCCTTAGGGAAGGAGACAGACCTTCTTCCCATCCCTAAATATCTCAGAGGTAAAAACCTTCAGGCTGAGTTCACATTTACAACAGAATTTCCATTACAGAATCAATCTAGAGGATCTACTACAAAGAAATCTTAACATTGCAGCTATTTACATATATTGCTGGTACAGGAGTGATTCAGTTCTAGTTTTACCTGCCAGAAGTTTGTAGGAAATGCTAAGATTCTGACACAGATGATGAACTGAGGGTAACTGGAACTGATGAAATGTGCCAGGTGGTTTATTCTCCTTGATGTGAAAGGAGAGATCCATTTCTGTGAAGCAAAGCTGCCTTGCTGTCAGGGAACTGCAACCTGGTGCAGTAGCATTCATCAAGGAGAGGAAAACTGTGGTGCGTGTAGCTGAGTCACATTCCTTCTCTTGAAAAGGGTGGGATGAAAGGAAGACATACAGCATCACCTTTGATAATGGCATCCAATTTCCTACAGCTTCAGAGGAAAAAAATAAAAAATAAAAGAACAAACTGCCAAAAGAAATATTTTACAGGTGACAAACCAAGATTTTTTTAGTCATTTTGTATGTTAGTCCATTATTGCACAAGCAACCATATAGTCCTATTACGTAGAAGCAATTCTTCAGGGAGGTATTTGTTGGTGGGAAGACTTTCAATCTTAATCTTAACAACCCCAGTAAGACAAAAAACTATAGGTGTTAGCACCAGTTTTACATTATCAGAATCTCACAGAATGATATATTCTGTCTGTAAGACACTGACATAAACCAGGTCACCATTAGTAATCAGCTTATAGACAAGACTGTTTTTTGGAAATACTACAACAGAATGGGGTGTCAGCAGGGAAAAAGAAGTGCATGAAATGGAGTAGATATTCAGGAGAGATTCATAACTATTGTCATTTAAGTCTGATAGTTTATACCAGTTGAGGATATGGGCCAAATTATTTACATTTAGAGGACAAATTGCTTTATAATTTTGAAACACAAAGAGCTGGTCAAAAGATAACACAGACATCATCTTGTGGCATCTGCAAATAAAACTTCAAGCTTTATTTATTTTTACTACCTTTGTTTGACTACAGATGAAACGATAGTATTCCTGTAGCAGACATAATTCACTTGAAAAGATGCTCTAAGTCACTTTAACCCATATGGACAAAACAAGGCTCTCAAATTCTGGATAGCAGTTCTTCCTTTGTTAAGTCACAAATAGCTAAGTGATATTCATGAACACCGAATACCAAAAATACAGCAAAAATGGGTGAGATATCAGGCACTCCCCCCTTAAAAAATATAACAGTGAGTGTCTGAAGCTGAACATTTCAACATCAAGGCACCTAAGTCAAAGGGTAGTGTTGATATATGGCTCTTACAAACTCAAGACTCTCACAGCAGAATTTCTGCAACTGATCACAGTGGTATGCCATTAACTCCTCACCCATTTCCTTTTCCACTATCTAACGATACCTAATTTCCTCATAGATCAAAATCACCAAAACCAATTTACTGCCAAAGTATAAAAGAAGATGGGAAAAAAAAAGAGATAATTTATTTCTGTAGTTCAGCGGCAAGCTTCTCTAACAACACCAATCTCAAGAAAGGGAGAGAGATACACTTAACCATTTCTTCCAAGGGTTGCTGCTTGGTGTAACACGCAAAGGTACTTTGTGAATCCATGTTACCAACCAAGGACGTTTTAGGTGAGAGTTTAACTAATCTAACTACATTGGTCTGAGCACTGAATGCCCAGAATTAGCACAGTGGAATTGGCTTAATTGGCAATAGTAGATGACCAAACTGCAAATCTCAATGTACAGCTGTGACTTATACAGCTGTGAAATGCAGAAAAATATTTCAAATAATGCAACTTTCCCACCATACTGGAGTCCACAGTGTGAGCTGCTGGATCTGTTCCAGGGCAGTGACTGCTTCGGCATATGGTTTCCTGCATTTGCTGTGTGTTTCATTGCGTCTGCTTTCTGATTTTAAAAGGGAAAATATGTTTTTCTCCAAATTTGACGCTCAAATGGCAATGGACAGACCTCATGACCTAATTGTACTTTGTTTTAACAAGATATACTTTAACAAGAAAAGCCAGTTTTCTCATACTTACACAGCATGTTGAAGTCTTCTCTATCCAGGGTTTTACTGAGGTAGAGAAGTCCTGTTTTTTCTCTGATTTGAAACCAATTATTTTCATGCGATCTTGCTCGAGAAATTATGAGATTCTGGCACAGACGAAAGTGGGCCACTTCTCCATGTGAATCCCTCAAGGTGTGGATGCGCAGGAGTGGTGTACCTGCTGGCTCATCAATGTAAACATTTTCCAAGTACTCTTTCCTGGGGAAGTAGAGACCAAAGGCAACTGCAAAGGAAGGCACACAAGAGGAGAGGTGTTCACTGTTAAAAGATTTATGTGCTGGCATTTTCTTAAAAGACATATTTCCAAATAACCAAAGGCTTCATTCTCTAAGGATTAGAAAAGTGTTAAAAAAGATGTGGAAGAAGGCAGATACTCATGAGGTGCATACACAGCTGTACTGCACTCAAGTCACAAGCACAGCCATCAAAACTTTAGCCTATGGTTTATTTTCAAGTTACAAAATCACATGAAACCTGCTTTGCTATAAACATGGCCCAGTTCAAGCAGAACGCTTAATCACAGAATCATAGAATGGTTTGGGCTGGAAGATCATCTAGTTCCAACTCCCCTGCCATGGGAAGTGGAGGGAACACCCTCCACTAGACCAGGTTGCTCAAAGACCCATCAATGAAGCTCTGCTTGTCAAATTGTACTTAAGTTCATATTTGGAGCTCTCAGATGTAATTCCATTATCTCACAGATTATATTCAAAGAAGGAAAAACCTTTTGTTGAAATCACATACTTTCAAAGCCTAAATGCACTCTCTGTTGGGAGAAAATACAGAAATATAGCAATGCCTTGCATACGTTTCACTGGATTACATAAAACATCTCTTACATAGGAGTCCTTTTGAGGCTCCCTCCCTTTCTAAACAGCATGATACTTTTGGTTCTGAAAATGGGAAATGTTTAAATAAAATTGATATAAAAGTCTTATAAGTATTTTAAATATCACAGAGAAGAAGGCAGAGAACTGACTTGCCTGAACTGGGACGGGAAACATACATTTACTTTTAATACATTGGCTGTGACTGACTCATTGTTCCTCTCCAATTCCCTCCACCCTCTGACATTTGCATCTAGTAGAGTTCAGCTGTGACTTGATGCCGGTTTCTTCAGATGATCTCATCTTACCAGGTCACTTTCAATCACCTCTCTCCCTCTTTCCAGTACTTCCCTTCCAATTCTGCTGCTTGCAAATATGATCACAATCGAATGCTTGATAAGCAAGAAAGGTACAAAGTGATGTTTGTTGCGCTCACAAGCACTGAAATACTGGAACTGTTGCTCTTGTGCTTTACCTTCACTAATAGTCAGTACTCAATCCCATAGAAAAGAATACTTGCATAGTGCAGAATTTTTAATCATTTAATCTGATTTGATAAGGGGTAAGGCATATAAAAGATTTGTGCATCTGCTGAACAAATGAAAATAATAACAATTTTCATATGTTACTAATAAAAGAATATCATAAATCAAGCCAATTACTATTTTAATACAGCAGTAAAATTAGGGATATAATGCCAAAACTTTTTCAAAATAGCATCAGGCTATAGCACGTATTTATTCTTTAATATTATTGGATCCATACACTGGTCTACTGAACGGATAGGACCACAAAGAAAATGTAAACAAGAGACATAGAATTTCATTTGGAAATACCACAGAAACCACTGCAACTTGTAATGATTTATGATATCATCAGTATCCCTGAATGCAATTAAATCCATGAGATTTGCAAAGGCCCACTATTTTTTCTACACATATTTTGCAATAAACTTTGAATAAAGTGCTAAAGTAATACAGCAGGTGAATTTGCTCCAAATTAGTTTGTTCAAAAGAAAGCCAACAACAATCTTTTGGGGAGTTTTAGAGAAGCATTAAGTCCTGATGACACCTGTCTAGAAGAAAACCATTACTTCCAGTTCTGGTGCTATCACCATCTTTTTCTGTGAGTTAAGTTTCCTGAGCATCCATAATAAATTCCAAATAGTTTCCCAGTCCCTCTGTTTTGAAGTGAAGGCAAACTTGGCAAACATTCACTGCCCGAAGTTCCAACAAACTGTTAACAAGAGAAATAAGGGGGTATCCAAATAGCAAGCCCAGACCCAGTGCAAGTGAGTAAATTTCCTTGAACTATTTTACATAAAAACCTGATTTCAGAAATATGAAAACTTTCTCAAACATATCCAGCACTGAAAATTCACTGCCCAAGACTAAAAAATTACTTTTAACCCACTGATGCAAAGGAGGCTCAAACAAAACTAGTTACAGAACAGAGAAATTTTTCCTTATTTCTGAGACTGGTCTGAACAGTTCTAATGCCAGCAAAGCTGTGTGCTCAGCATCACAAACACATCATGCAGTGCAAGAACTGGCATAGTGTCAGAGACATGAAATCACCTCCAGTAAAAGGAGTAAATAGAACGCAGAGTTTATATAAATAGTATGTATAGGTAAAGTGCGAAATTGGAAAAGAGAAACCCAGGATATTTTAAGTTGGAATTATTTATTTACTCATCTTACACAAGTGTGAAAATTTTCATACGCTTTGCTTTAAAAATCTGGGCCCACACTGCATGCTATTAAGTACGCAGCCATATTTAAGGAAGTACATGCATAATTATGACAGGCACTGCCACCCAAATGTCTGAAACTGCATGCAGCTACACCTCAGCAGAGGTCAGCATCCTGACTACTCTGCATCTGGAAGAATAAGGTTAGTATTTATGCTGCATCAGTTCACAGGAGCAGTCTTCTCTGTTCTCAGGATGGGAAAAAAATCCTGTAATATTAAAATCTGATTTCTCTGTAGATAACAGAAATGCAAAACAATGATTTACATTTCAAAAAAGGAGAAGGATTCCTTCATAAAATAACTTGGAATCTGCAACACTGATTAACCAGAAATCTTCCTCACAAATAGAAAAGCCACTTTCAGAAATTAGTAAAAGCCATTTTCAGAAATTTAAAGTAGAAGCATGATCTTTTTCTCCCTAATTCAAACCTGAAAGCTGATGAAACTAAATTCTGTCCATCAAAAGTAATAGTTTTTAGCACAGTGCATATTTCATTGAGGACAACACCTGAAGATAATCTTAAGTGACACCAGTGGGTATGAAATACTTTCATGCTTTACTTAGAAAACAAGCATTTGAAGAGAATTTACAACACTGTAGAAACTTAGACGGCAAAAGAAAAAACATAAATTGAATTTAACCATGTAACAAGGTTCACCCAATGCTGCTGTTCTTGAAATTGCTGGGATTTTGTAATGTGGTTTGTGTCACTCTCTAACTCTATTTCAAGCACTGAAAGAAATGAGAGGTACGCAACACACTGCCCAAGTCAAAACCACACTCTGCATGTAAATCTGAGGAGGCTGATTTTGTAGGAGACCTTTGAAGTAGAAACGTAGCACCCACTTCTCTAGAGCTGTGTTCATTCCTTTAAGCCATAGTAAGTTAAAACCAGATTCAATAACCTTGTCATCTGGCAAGTATGCTGCAGGAGGAAGAGGTTCTAATCCTGGGCACAGTTCCTCGTGTCCTGAAAAAGAAATAAAAAGGACGTGTGCAAGCTTCCTATGGAAGCCAGATGGAGTTTTTTATTGTATCTGCCAGTCATATAAAGAGGAATTGAGCTGGTTACACTCAAAATTGATGGCTGAAGCACTTTTGCTTAGGAATTAAAAGCAGAGCAGCATTTCATGTTACAACCTTGAAATACATCACAAGAAGGTTGTCCTTTGTAACATTCATGAGTTACATGAGAGAAATAGAGAGTTACTGAAATACTTTGGGATCTCTGAACTTTCTTCAAGAGGACACTTCAGTGCTTTGCTCTACCATCAGAACAGGGAACTCAGCAACCTCTGATGGACGAATTATGTGATAATAGCATATTAGTAACATACAGAAAAGTGATCATGTTTAGGCGGACGTAATGCTACTGACTAATAGCTCCTACAGGAAATAGATACAGCTATGACAGCAGTTTTCCAGGTCAGACAGAGAAAGCATATGAGAGTGGAGAAATGAGATTATATACTCTTTGAAGACTTCACTGTCTTTTGATAAGACAAATTTTCATATGCTTCTTTTCAGTCATGGATGCTTAGGTAAATAATGCCTTTTTGATATAAATTATCTTTTTAAAATAAAATTTGTAGTAGAAAACTTCACATTTTTAGTACTTTTTATACTTGCCACCACAGTCTTGAGTAGCATCGGTGGACTACTCTTGATGAAAACTGTTAAACTACCTATGATAACATTATACTCTTGCCATCAACCACAACGATGAAAAATGTAGTTCAGCTTTTTAGTCACAAAATGAAGTGACAAAAATTTTTTATTAGTGTAAAGGGAGACATCACTGTAAGACATTCCCCCAGTCAATGTTTGTAACCATCTTTCAAGGTACAATTGTAGACTTCTGAAAACCTGTTTTGGAGCGAATTATCCCAGTCAGAATTATCCCAGCACGGGAAATGGCATGCTTAGGGAAGTCCTTAGAAAACCATGCCAGGCCTATGTGCATCACTTGCAGAGTCTCAAAGCACATTATAGAGAGGGAGAAGAGAGGACAAGCAGCACACAGCAATGTCACTGTCCAGAAGCATCCCATCACCCTGCTCCACAAGACAAAAGATCCATCCGTGACTTTTTCTTCTGAAGAGAAGCCAGTGCAGGTTGTAGCAGTAAGTGAGCTGCTGGTCAGTAAAATGCAGCAGCTAGCTCACTCTTGAACCTGGAAGTGAAAACCATAGAGCCAAACCCACAGAAACTCTCAAAGCACTGCACTGCTCATATTCAAGGTTCTCAGTCAAATAATTTTCCTCAAGCTAAATAAACAGATGATTTATGTAGTTCATAGCAAAAAATCAAAGCTTAAATGACTGCTGCTTGATTTAAGTTACACCATGTATTTGAACAAAAGGCTTGCTCTTGATTCATAGACTTCAACTCACTGAAATCTGACATACCTCTTTAAAGTTCTTTTGGGCTTCATTACTCATATAATCTGAAAACTCTCCCTAGCCTGCATGCTTGCTACCCTCTACCTTCTTTTCACTAGTTCATGTCAAGAGTTACACTTTTTTCCAGTAGATGAAAAAACTTTACAAATCTCCCAATGCCTGCTGGATGAACATGCATTTAAAAACCACAAGGACTGCTCTCTGAGTTTAAGAGAACATAAGATTTAAAAAAGTCAGAAACAGAGAAATAGAACAAGGGTTGGTTTTCATTCAACAAGTAATATAGACCAATATAACCCACATCGGACAAAATTTACTCAGGGCTTTACAGCATTTTGAACAACACCATAACAATTTATTAAGAACAGAACAGCTCTCATGCAATCAAAAATCCTTAATCAAGAATTTACATGCATCTCCCAGAAAAGGGGTATGCTTTTAATGGAATGATAACCCTATCATTGTAACATACAGGATTTAATGAAAGAATAGATGAACATGGGAGTCTGATGTTAATAACCCCCCATTTGTTGCACCGCATCAGATTTCAACAAGCAATTATCTGTCAAGGTTAGTTTTGTATTCCTGAAATAATTATCTTTACTTTTGACATGCAGCCATTATGTTCCATTACTAGTATCAATATACTCAATGTTTGATTCATCAGAAAACAAGAGCAGCAATGCAATTGTATATTCTAAATTAAAGGACTTGCCCACTTAATGCCCTTCTATAGCCCCTGCAGAATTAAGAAATAAACTCTCCATAAACCAAAAAGTCAATAATTTAGAAAAAACACTATCACTTAATGGAAAGGTAGTGCTAAACAGCATGGCTGGCAACAGCACTCTGTGGAATGGACACCCTGCAATGTATTCAAAACAATATCCACCATTAACACAGGCTGACTCATCCTGTAAGAATAAAAATGGTTTTGCCAGCATTTACATGAATGTTTCTTCAGTCAGAGATGGTTTAACAGAGAGAACAACCTCCACATTACACAGGAAATTACTCCAACCTTTCCTTTGGTTCAGCAGCAGAAGTTTAAATTAAGAACTCCCCACTGCACTAGCTATCATTACCCTGTGACTCATTTACAGGGTCATCACAGAAGACCTATTTCCAATAGACATTACTTTCCAAGTTGCACATCACTTGACATATCCACTCAAAGAACTAATATTCACCAAGGCACAACCATGGTTAAAACAAAGCACCCTGAAAAGCTATTTGAACATCACGGAAAGGGACCCATCAACAAGGAATGGCTCTGGAGCTCAGCTTGTAGCTGCAGTTCATGGCAGAGCACAAGCTGATAGTTTCCTTTTTCAAGCCAGGGAGTTCCAGCGTCAGAAACCACAGGCTGGAGAAGAGCTTGTGACACACAGTTTCACTCACTCACCACCTTTCTCCAAGAGAGCTCCTCGGCTGATCACAGTCATGGCATGAGACAGCAATTGCCAGACAGGGGACAAAGCACCAGTGGTGGTGGAACCCTACATCGACTGTACTCCCTCCATGTGCCTGCACAGCCAGGCACCAAGGTCTGCCAGACTCACCAACTGCTGTAGGGGTATAAGCACCACAAAGAGGAGATTGTTTCCTGCACAAATACGATTATTAAGGATTTCTCATGGTTTTATACAGAGAAATAAGTCAAATTCTGCCACCACCTCATTGAGTTCAGGCTGCAGCATTAGTGCCTAGGCCTAACTCCATGTACAAATAGAAGAACTGGCACACAATTAACTAGCAAGCCATTAACACAGCTCAGCAACATGATGTTATTTATTTTTAGGTGTATCACTTTTAAGCTGATCATTACAGAAATTGTAGCAGATGTGGTATGAACCCGAGAGCTGTAAAGTGAAAATGAAATGAATTCCTTTTTTATAAAGCTGCTTGTCCAGACCCTAGGTTAGAGCGGACTGGGAAAGGAATGCTGTAGAGCTTGGTTCCAGAAATTTCTGGAAGCATGGTTGAACTTTATGGAACTGGGTACTTGCTAAATTTTACCTGGTGTGTAGCACAGTTGTCAGAGAATTACCGAATGAATTTCAATAGCAGCAGTATCAGTGAAACACATGTGTTTGACAGAATATGATATTTCCAGAAGGAACTGGTCCTTACAAAGTGACGGTAAGCAGAAACAATACTTAACTAGAATATATTCCAGACCTGTTACACTGGCCTGTTTAAAGTTAATTGCCTCTCTTGTGATTTTGCTTACAAGATTCCCATGCTCATATTCAGAACAACCCTGAATTTTAGACTGGAAATACAGAAATTAAGTAGACACAAATATTAGACAAAAAAAGTAGGCTTCCTATATCAGGCAGTTTGAACATAAATTTTAAAAATGTCAGGATCAAAGAGAGACCCTAAATTTGTCAAAAAGAAAATATTACAGTTGGATTTGTGAGATTTTCATTTTTGACTCAAGAATGAAAAATCTGTACAGCACAGTATCTACCAGAGAATGAACAGGACAATGTTTCTACTAAAACTCTTACCTCCTAGTTCACTTCAGACAAGGTCAAACCTGTGCCTACAACTTTCATTTTGTAGCTCATACTTCTAGGTAAGATTCAGAAAATCTCCCTTCGTCTTACTTTCTTATGGTTTGTTTGTTTGCCTTTTTTTATTTCAGTAAGAAGGAAAGATTTTGATGCTTCATTGTTGTAAATACTGGTGTTACTAAACTTAAACCATCCCTTGTAGAAATTAACTGCTTTACATTGCATGAAAAGCTTCTGTAAGAGACTGCAGGTGTTTCTGAAAATTCTTCAGATCCTGATTCTGTCACCCCTCCGTATTTATGTGATTAGATACACCTTTTTTAAATTATGGCTTAATTGCATGAGAATAGATACAATTTTGCCCTGTAGGAGTGCAAAGCTGAAATGTAAGTCAAGGACACAGACTATTGTATTGCAGCACAAGTTAAATTAATAAGTATTTAGAGAATTTATTTACCTCTGAATGGAATTTAGGGTGTTTACAAGGCAGCACAAAAGATGTAACATTTCATTTTTATACCACTTCAATTCATCTTTGTCCAGATACGATTTATCATGTTCCATATGTCTGTATTTCCAGGGATCTGTATTTTGCTTCAACAACTAACCCTGAGTTTACAAGCATCAGAGAAATGATCTCACAAAGAGCGCCCATGCTAAAAGCTGCAAAGCCTGAGGGTTTGTCTGAGCTTGCTTATAGTGGGTGACAGCTAAAAATCTTCACTTGAAACATGGGAAGTTTCAAAGTGTGTATGTAAATAGTTACTTATGTATCAAGACTAAAGTAAGATCCTAAAAAAGATGTTAGTTAGTAATTTAAGAAAATACACATGCATATGCACACACAACTGTGTTTTCAATCATTTATTTTCTTTAAATAGTTCAGCTAGAACAACCATCAGGACTACCTGGGAGTGACTCAAGTCTTTATACAGAAGCAAAAGGAAACATTATAATGTCCATGTAAGAGGCTTTCCATACTTCTCAGCTCAAGTCATCTGCAGGGTCATAAAGCCTAAGGCTGTACACATAGAAGAACCACCAATCCACAAATCTGTAATGTCAAGACATTGATATTAGTGTCTAACAATTATACAAACAGTAAAATAAACAGGATTAATGAAGGACTCAAATTGAGACCCCCAAGCATAAACTATGCAGCCTTTCCCAAATTAAATATGCAATTTTAATTGGAAATATTTTTTACAATGATTTTTTCTTTTTTGCATAAGATAATGCAAATCACATTTTTGTTACTAAACAGCACCTTATTCAGTGTGAATCTATCTAAAGCAAAATGAACACTAAGATAAATTAATTTTTAAAAATAGTAGCTCAATCTTTGGAGATAGACAAAGTTTCAGCGTTTTCAACATCAGAAACCATGAAGCATCTCTACTGAGATTGCTCTAAGTTTCCTATCACTGGAAGCATCTTGTACAATCCTAGGTACCATTTTTACTATTTTTTAAAAGGTAAATTGGAATAGTAATGTATAACATGCATTACTATACATTACTATACTATTACTATAAGGTATATGTACTTTACTATAACATTACTGTAATGCTTAGTAATTTGTAACATGCATTCCCTCAACATATTTTCCCCCATTAGGAACTGGATAGGACTAGGAGCTAACCTAGCACTGCCAAATAAGGCATTCAAGTAATCAAAGGTTCATTTTACATTTTAAATGTTCCTCTCCTTTCTTTTGCTATACAGGTTTTTAGAAAATGGATAAGATTATCAAGAAGAAAGGCAAAATTGCGTACAAGTGTTGCAATACTATCTTTATTAAACTTCCCGCTCTGTCACAGACAGGCTCTGCAACCAGTGTGTTACCCTCATGTATCACTTTTGTAGTAATTTTCTTTTACCTTCAATTTTTCTTTCATTTTCTTTTATTTTCAACTCGTTTCAATGAACTACAACTCAATGCATTCAAGGTTCACTCATATTGCTTGTACTTCTGGCAAGTGGAATTATTCTGCATTATATTACAAGAGATGCCAAGACAAGAAAGTGAACTCAGTCCGCTGTTTTATTTCTAATTTTTAAGTTAAAGAACTGTTTTTCTATTCACTGTCTGTGCACACTCTCTGTGTGCCTTCTAGAATGTGTTTAAGCATTATGTATATGCAGGGACTGTGATAATGAGAAGCCAGAGAAGATCATCAATGTATATATCGCTGTTCTGTGCTAAAAATGACACATTAGTTGTATGTCACTACATTATTAATTGAGGATTTTATGATTTTGAGATTTACAAGTGCTCTGAACTCATTATACTTTAATTAGCTTTCACATATATTTACCCCAACAGCACTGAGCTCATACACAAGGCAAACACTATAGCAGTAATTTGGAGAACAAGGCACTGACAACTAACTATATTTGTTTCACAAAAAAATAAAAATTAATCATAAGACACTTATCTGCGGAATTTTTATGCCTACTGGATAAGATGAAAGGATCCTTAAAGGTAAAGACAAATAAGTTTTAAATTCATTCTCTTAGTTAAAGAGATGATCAGCATCATAAAGCACTTCCTATATTAAGAACACAGATTTGTATCCCTATGGTGTTTCTTTCCTTAATAAATATAAAGTACTAAATTTTCACAACCCCAAGTCATGAAAATGAATGAAAAACAATTAACCATTGATTTATGACAAAGGTTTGTATATGCACAAACTCTTATGTTCCATTACTACTTTGTCTCAAGTTTCCCTATTTCCTTGCCTCCAGCAGCACTTGATTCTGCACCATCAAAATGAAAATTAGTCTTCCTGTCACTTATAAATAGACTAAGTCAGACATCAGGGATCACTTTCTGACAGCTCAGTGCAATCCTAATGCTAATGACCACAAATACCTTCATCTACTTCCTATGCTTGAGCCATCTTCATAGGGCAAATATACTCAAGTGAAGTATGTACCAATATTTCTCACAGATAGCTTTTTTTTCTCCCTTCACCATTCACTGGATTGCAACCATTGACAAAATAGTAACCCCAGATCCAATAGTATCAGTTTGGGATAATTGCACAATGTCATCTTGATCAACAACAGCAGCTCCTCTACACAGGTCACGGCAAGAGGGATCTGATTTTCAAAGAAACGGTGCCCACAGCACATTCTCTCTTTCTAGCAAGTAGGCAACTCTATAGCATCTTGAGAGATTTTACTTAAGATTCTCCACTGTTCAACTGGAAAACCTATTTTCTATATTTAGTGCAGATGTATAAAAATTAGCCTGCTAGACCTCAAGTAGTGACATAGCAAACAGTTCAGCCTGAATTGTATTTTATCCATATAGATTATGTCTAGCACACAC
>JANRGW010024365.1:16954-28836 GCA_024733675.1 Psilopsiagon aymara
ATGAAGGAGATATCAAGGGATGAAGGATGGAAACCTCAGCACTGGGAACCTTTTTATCTCACTTTTTAAAAAGTGACCCCCCATTTTCTCCAGTTCCTGCAATTCATTAAGGAAAGAGACAGCAGTACCATCACTGACTTACTGCAGGAGGCAATCAGTGAAACATTTGCTGCTGATGGTTGAAAAGTTGCCAGAGAAATGGTAATGACATATACATCCACCTCTCACAGGAAAGTGTTCTGTTATTAAGAGCTGCTATTCTCTTTCCAAACACTCCAGGGAGCTATGAGCCTGCAGTTCAATTTTTCAATCCAGGAAGTGAAATCTTAGTGTAATTGTGAGCTTGCTTATTTATTTATTTAAAGGTCTGTCATTAACTGACAGAACATTTTGGCTGAGATTATTATCTTAGATTACCTGTGAAATGAAATGCAGAAGAGAAGCTCTTGTCTTTTTGTTATTTTTAATTTTTCATGTTATCTCCTAATATAAATGCATGCTTCAAATGAAAATGTAAGACCTAACACACTGTTATGACATACCTGCATTTGAGCATCCAATTCCTGAAGATACCCTGGCATGTACATTTTCTTAAGTGCTCGTACAATACAGACTGCTTTTAAAATAATTTCATAAAAATCTGTATTACAGCTGCCATCATTTAAATAAATAGATAGATGAATGAAAAGACAAGAACCCTCTGCATCCCAGCTGTGAACATCACTGTTTAATAGAAGTAGAAAAACTTCTTCTCTGGAGACTTCTTGTTATTACCGCACAGTAGCTAGTCATTATGCTGCTGTCTTAAAGCATAAATGTTGTCAGCAAAAGGGCAGAAATTGTATTGACAAGGCTTGGAAATGGGCTGACATAACACTAATTATATAGGGTTTGACACTGACGACTATTTTAGAAAGCCCTTCTCAACTAGCTTTAAGAGACACGCAAAGTACATTGCATTCCTGACAAGTTATAGGAATGAACTAGAGAAGTCTTAAAAAAAACCCAAACACAAAAAAAAAAAAAAAAACAAACCAAACATACCCCCCCCCCCAAAAAAAGTAATAAAAGCAGCAGTAAAACCTAGAATAGCAGGGGCCTTTACAGAAGTTTATAGAAGCATTATTTTCCTTTAAGTAACTTCTTGGTTCTAGCCTAGTGCCTTGCTACAGGGCATACCAGACAATCAGACTGCCAAACAATCACAGATACAAAACAATTCTCCTCCACTTACTAAAGACTGAACTTCATTAACATATTTGATAGGGATTTCAATGACTTTTTTACTTTAAAAATGTTTTTACTATAAGATTAAATCTCTGTCCCATTTTTATATCCTCCACTGCCAAGAGAAGGCAATTCTTCTCTTTCTCACCATCACTTTTGATGAAGGTTTCACTAATTTAAAAGCAGCAGCATTTCTGTTAGGCAACTTCTGATCACATACTATATTTAACTGTTACTGATTTCTACTACACTGAGGACTATATGGAGTCCTGGGTTGCACTGATGTACACAGATAGTCCTTGATGTTAACATTTATTCTGAACTGTTAGACTATCAGAGTAGTCATCCTAATCACACCTTTTTGATGAATAAACAGAGTCTAAGTGACAGTCCCACAGTCAAAGGAAGCACTGTGGTCATACACTGACCAGCCCCAGGGCAACCCAACCCAAAAAGAATACTGAAGCACAGAGTTTATACATTTACATCTTTCTCAGTTCGAGAAATTGATATTTTCTGCTGTGTTATAAGCTGAAAATGCCTCCAGTGGCACCTCCTGTCTCAAAGAAGTAATCAGGTCAGTACCAGCATGGAGATACCAGCACAGTATCCCCATGCACATTTTATCAAGGCATTTTGATTTTCAGCTCCTCTGCAAAGGTTTGCTTCAACATTTCATCAACAGCTCATGTTTTAAATTTAACCGTCAGCAAAAAAACTCATTTCTTCTCCTTTCCCTCTTTCCTTACTGAGGCAGTAATATTCACAAGCTAAAAGACTATAAAGTGCAATGAAAATAGAAGTTCAGATTTCAACTGAATGCCATCAAAACGCAGATTTGAAATTGTAGGCTGTCTCTCTGTTCGGAAACTCTGCCCTGTGCAAAGAAAAACTTAACAACAAAAAACCCCACAAACCACCACCACAAACACACTGACATCAATAAACCAAGTAGGGTTTTGTGTCATGGCTAAAACTCAAGTACACTCACTTATCTAGGAATGCTTTTCACGAAATAGAGTTTCCTTAGATTAGGAATAAATAGCTGCTTGACTCCATGCTATTTATTGTAAAATCTTAACAAAGCCTAAACTTAAGGCATACACTTACTTATTCCCATTTTATCATCAATGATAACTGCTATATTTCATGCCAAAAAGAGACCACAACATACAAACCTTTATAACTTCCAGATTTATTTGTATGCTACAGCTACTAATAAAATGCTCACAGTAGGATGTACTCTTCCTTTCACAAATCTCTGTTGGCAGGTTCAGAACTCAAGATTGAAGCTAAACTTTCGCAGAATTTGTCAGTGTGACAGAAAGAAATGTGAAAAATAGCAACCTGCTGGACTAAACTCCTGCGATTCTCATGCTACACGGGATAAAAAAATACTGCATTAGGAAATTTCAGATCAAAGTTCCAATTTGCAGCTGGAATTAAAAAAAAAAAAAAAAAAAAAACCAACAAAAAACCAACCAACCAAACAAACAAAACAAAAAAAACCCAAACAAACAAAAAGAAAAAACTGAGAGAAAGGGAAGAAGGGGGAAATACAACCTGATCCCTGTAACGTAAAGAAATGTCTGTAACAAAATGCACCCAAAGCTTGAGCAGAACTCCAGAAATTATTCTTCTGGGGGGAAGAAAAAAAGGTGACCTAAACCATTGTTTGATAACCCAGGCCTCACTGAAAGTAAGAAACTCAGCTTGAGCTTTAACACAGATCCACACTGACACTTCATGTACGATGCGAAATGCATGCAACAGTCAACGAAGCTTTGTACCTTAGAACATTCTTGAATAATATTCTCCTAGCTTTAGGCTGCAGAACAAGATGTCCAGCACATAAATCAATCTTCATGTCTCAGAGATTCACTGATGAGCACTAATGCTATTTCCCAGAGCATTAACCAACCACAGGTGTCAGTTTCTACGCATATTTGGTGCACATTTCTTTTGCTGGTGCACTAATATTTTTCTGAATGAAGGACAGCAAAAGGTACTGGACAATTGCTCACTTTTCTAATGAGGCTTCAGTATGACGAAAGTGACAACAGAGTTGCTTAACAGTATTTTACGGCTTTCCTGTTGCTCTGCTCTGGAATGAATATTGATAAGTTCTACTAGGAGTTCCCCCCCCACACTGGCTGGCAAAGATGAAAGTGGCTGGAAGGAGAGTGTCAGCCCGTTAGATATTTCTCCACTTTTAAAGTATTTACCAATTTAATAAACATTGATTTCAAGGAAAAAGATAGGATTCCATCTTTAGGCTTTCATGAATCAGTCCAAAAGCACTGCAGTTTCCAGTGACTATTCCATAGTTTTCCTATTTTATTAGAAAGGGTCTGATCTCCCATACGTTTCCATCTGCTGGAGAAGACTTTGCTCAGTTAGCTAACCCAAGTGACTTGTGTATTTGGAACACAATGTTGAATTAAAAAACCCTTTGGTTTCTGGTACAAAGGGACTGCTAGTGAAGCCTGTCACCTCATGCCACTCTGCCCATTTCTCTGGAGGTACTCTATGTAGGTTTGTCTCCAAGTGCTTCAGCGTAACAGTTCCATTTAATGCTGCAAATACAGTAGTCCATTAGAGACACGAAGCAATTGTGGGAATCAATTTAGATGAAGGCTATCTGATCTGCCTATCTAATCTGATCCAAATGTGTCCTCACTAACAGTTTTAGGGATAGCCTCACACATACAATATTTTTATACTATATACAAAATAAAAATGAAATGTCAAGAGCACTAGAGGCATTCAGCTTATAGCCCCACTTCCTGTGATGCAAACCCAATTTACCTCCCTTACCACGTAGCCTTTCACATGTGCTATGGATACAAACCTGAGTGCTTCAGAAAGATGTAAAATGACTACAAGCAGCAGATGCTTAGTTACATGGATTATAGTTTGCATTGAACTAAGGATGGAATTTCGGGTAGCAATATATGAGGGTAAAATCCACTGGAGTACACCTATTGTTTGCTAACACTTCTGACTGATTTTCAAGCTCACCATCTCACTAGCCACACTAGGAAAATCTTGAAAAGTACAGACTAAAGACTGTATCTCACTAAAGAATGCACAGTGGGCTCAAGTGTTTTCTTAAACACTCCAAATTTTAAGCATCAGATATTTTGGCAGTCTTGGCTCTTAGATGGAAATAGTTTGAGAAAAGCTGGGCAGAAAGTCTAGGTTAACTGCTTGGGAGGCATCACAGATGGCACTGCTGTGCCAAGCCTGTTCGAACTTCACAGAGGAGAGCCTGGACGTGCAGCACTTCAGCTCTCTTCCTCGGAGACCCCAGCCTAAATGCACATGTGAGTTCATGCTACTGTGTAAATAATGCCAAGCCTGTACTAGACTGCAGACTCAGACAACTGACAGTGCAGACACACCTTATAAAAATACCTATTTTTAATACAATTACTGGCCTCATCCAAACTTGCTGCGATCAAGAACCCTACACTCTTCAGCAGGTTTGAGACTACAGGTAACACTTTGCAAATACTTGCAGACAGGATAAAATAACAAATTTTAGTGTATCCACAATGACATAATGTGTGAAAGTATGGGTTACACCTAAGGAGAGAAAGATGCATGCTTGGAGAACTGTTGCATAAAAATGTTTAGTCAAAAAAAAAAAAAAAAGATACTATGTTTTAAGAACTTAAATAAGGAAAACACATTTAGAAGTCCCAGCTCCTACTCCCTGGGAAATGATATATGCTGTTTTAAAATTCTTTGCCCAAAATTTAGGTTCAAAATGGTATTTGGACTATTACCACTATTCTAAGACTTTAATGTGTTTCTCTGAAGCTTTAAACTCAGTAACATTTTGTTTTTAAGATTGGACAATATTCCATTTTGAATGAAAATAAATGTAGCACATCAACTATAATTCTTCAATGATCCCCATCCATTTGAATGAATGCTACCTTACAAAAAAGCGAGCGGAGTCAATCAGTCAACATATCATTAAATCCACTGTTTTTCATTGGGTGCCTTAAAGTCTTTGTGGACCTGCTCAACTCAAAGCTCTTTGACTGACCCAATTTCACTAAAATACTTTACAAAGATCACATGGCTCTGGCTCTCAAAATGGGAATGTCTAGCTGCATATATTTTACTTTGTACTATACTTCAGACATTTGATTGGTGAACCTCCGAAAGGATTTCACATGTTGCTGCAGTGATGATCAACAATGTAATTTTAAAATCAGATTTATTCATTACAGGTTTAATTCACTTTTCTCTGAATAAAGGTAGGGTAAATTAACTTATACAGCTGTACGAGCAAAATGTAACTCTCTTCTGGAGCAAAAGACAGAGAGTAGAGTTATACAGCAGACCTCCATGGTCATAAGGCTGAGGTCCAGAAGTGAACGGTCATATAGCTTCCAGGCTTGCTCACATGCAGAGTATATTTCTGTTCTCTCAGCATTACCCTAGTCACTGTAGGTTGGTGCATTTCTGAAACATCTTGCCTTTTTCTCAAGCCTATCCAGTCATCAATAACTTTTCCACTTTTAAAGGAAAACTGAGAAGCCACAAACAGATGGCACTTGTTCAGAAACCGTTGTCTTGTGCTATAGATTTTTTTAAAACAGCACATCACAGAATCACAGAATACTTGAGGTTGACGAGGACCTCTGGAGATCACATGGCTCAACGCCCCTACTCAAGCATGGCCACCCAGAGCCATTTGCCCCTCTTTTACACTGAGCCAAAGAATGCTAGCCAAAAGATATTTTGATCACACAGAGACATTTACAGTGGCAATATTATTTCCTAGATTTTACCTTTGATTCAAGATAATTAAAAGAGTTACATGCAAGTGAAAGATGACCTTCCTAGAAATGTTTCGTTTTACAAAACGAGAACCATCTGCCAAAGATGTAGCATTATGCTAAACAATTAAATGCAGCAACTTTTTAATGCAGCTATAGATTTGATATTTATAAAAGCAAACATATATAAATAAAACCCATGTTTAATACATATGCTAATACAAACAGCACTGCATAGACTGTAATTAGAATTAAAAAATAAATAAATAAATCGCTTATTTAAACTAACCATGTTTCTTGTGGAGCAATTTGGATTAAATCTGTCTCGCCTTAAGTATGCAGAATACTCTATTTTCTAAAACAATTCATTTACCCTGGAAGCTCATAAGTGAAGCTGCGGCTAACACTCAGCATATCAATCATTAGAGAGTCCAATGTTTAAAATACAGAAGCAAAGCAAGGACAAGATTAACACTGCTCATTTTTCTATTGTGATTGAAACAAGTTACATCTTACCCACAGACTAGACTATGTACTAGTACATGTTCATTCATAAGCATGAACACACGTCTAGAAAAGAACAATCAACAAAAATAGTAGGAATACACATACACACGAACTTCAAACCCTGATCTTACAGCTACAGTCAAGATCCATTTAGCATAACTGCTCACATGCCTTTTTCTAGGTAAGTATTCAGTGTGTGCAAATTTCGTATCTGAATACATGACTACATCCAATGGACCATATAAAATTGGAATTAGTTTTTCCAATGTTAACTTCATAGAAGCCTTACTGGTTCTTACAGTTTCACACCCCTCCTAACCTCCTGCACAGTTTTATTTCTCAAGTTTTCCTTGAATTGTCACAAGATTGGCACCCACAGCACTCTAGAGCTTAGGCAAACAGAAAGCCTTCTGTTTCCATCTGAACTAAGCTTCTAGTTACGCACAGATAAGTGAGTGAAACTGCATTCTTTTATAAAATAATGCACCACAACAAAGCTTTCAGTCCTTGAAACATGGTTCATGTGGCTAAATATAAGCACGAGTGGCTCCCCTGAAGCAAAGGAAGTTACTCAAATGCTCTGTGTTGAGCTTGTGCCTCGAGGCTCTGCGACCTTAGTGCCACAGACCTTTGCCGTTATCGCCAATGCCAGCAAAAGCAGTTCTCACCCACATTTCATCCTTCCCCCCTCCCACCCTGCCGCCTCAGCTGTGCTGACACATCGCAGAACGGTGTGTGATTAAAGTCAGCTGGGTTTAAATCAGTTCTGCCCAAATGAAAGGTTGTATGGACAACACAGGTCTGTGGTGTCTAGCCCTGCACAAAGGCACCCCAGTGGAAATGAGAAGAGTAATTACCCATCCTTTTTCTCCTTTTCTCTCTGACAAAGGTTGCTAGCCAAAGCTAGGAAAACTTAATGGGTCGTTAAAAGCTGATGTTTACAATCCAGCCTACTGCAATAAGCCAACATACCCTGAATTGAGGATGATCATGACTCAAGGGGATTTTCCAGAAGTTTTTCACTTTTTCGAAGTGCCAGATGTTCCCTGGGAGAGAAAGGGCCAGCAGCGGGGGGAAGCTGGGGGAGCACTACAAGGCACTGCCAACTGCGAGTTGGAACTTTAACGGCTTTGGTATATCAAGCTCTCCGGTTGCAGCGTACTGAGGCTGCAACCAAGAGACTCCAGCTCCTTGGCACAACTGACAGGATTGATGAGATAGCAACACCAAGCTATTTGTCTGGGAGATACATGTGACTTGTCCATCTGCATGAAAAGCATATGTTAAGGTCATTTAACAAGGACTACATGCAATGTCTGATAAGAGAACAGATTGCTGTATTACCTCTTCCACTACAATCCAGACAGATTGTTGGGCATAAACCGGGTCAACTGCATGTATTTGTATTTTTATTTTCTGCAAGTCCTCTGAAAAGTGACAAAAGAAACACAGCAAAATCCCCAATGAAACAGTTGATGGCTTTTGTATTTTGACATTACTTTGCTCTGCCTTCAAGATGATGAACTTTCTTGCACCATTTGATTGATGTAACTAGCTTAACTGACTAATCACTCTGCCTCCTAGCAGTTCCTTCCTGCTTATATCCAAGGAAACAGACAATTAGGACTATAATTAATTCTTCCTCTCATGATGGGGTAAATTTGGAAGGTTGTGACCACATGAATGCAGGCAGTGCAGCTGGTTAATCTGCAACCATGAGCCTCATGCTTCTAATGAACGAACTACAGCTTTTGTACTTCAAACAACAGACAAAACACCCAAATCCCCTACAGGCTGTTCAGATACCTACAAAACTGCACATGGAGGAAATGCAGCATTTAATCAGGTAGTTGCACTGAAAAACTGCAAATGTGCATTTACATCAAATATGTTTTAATGGTTAACTCAACTCTCCATCATGACATTTTTAACATTAAACTAGTGTTCTTCTAAAACAAAGTCCACTATGACAGTAGACCTTGAAAAGCAGACATTCATAAAGGGAAACTAGAAAAGTTAGGCTACACAGCTACCACATACCTTTCTCACCCTTAAGTAGAAGTGTTCACCAAACATCTAAAGAGGAATTCATAGACTATTTTAGTACACTGACTGCACTCATACAATTTCCAATTATTTATCTGCATTACAGCCCAATAACACTGACTCCACAAAATACAGACCTCTTCCTCCAAGGTATTGTGAGCTTGGAGATCGTTAAGTTACTTTAGTGAAGTAGCTTTTGAAAATATGTTCTAAGCATCTAAAAACTATTCTGGCTGGTCAGATTACGTGAAATTTATTGTATTTCAAATGTTTTAATGTAGTTTTATATTATATGAACATAATTTGCTACATAAATCTGGTAAAGGCAAGAAACAGAGCGGATTAGTGAACTAGTGGGAACAGGCTTCTGAATTTATAAGTGATCTAAGAAAAGGTGTCTTAATTAAAAATTTTTGCAATGAGTAGAGAGTTGATTTTGAGTTCCACGTATACAAATTTGCTCTCACAGATCTGGATCAGACTTCAAACTGAGAGGTTTGGTGTCCTGCCCAGATCAGCTGCGGAGCAATTTCATAAAATTACCACAATTCAAGAGAGAGACATGAAAAATCTTAACCCCTGTTTTGCTTCAGCCTTAAAAAAGGCTGAATTTACATATAGTTTTACTTGAGTCTGTACTTCACTCCTTTGAATATTCCAAATGGAAATACTCATTATTAGTTTAATCCAAGTCAGCATTACCTTAAGATACTCCTCTCTCCCCACCCCTCCCCCCCAGGTTGTTGGTTTGGGTTTTTTTTGGGGGTGGTGGCTTTGGGTTTTTTTCCAGTGAAAGTTAAAAACTAACAAATATGCAAGTATAGCATGAGCATAGTGGTTCCCTATTGCTCATCATTATTTACATGGAAACACCAAATGGCTACTTAAAATAATGATAATAGTGGGCTAGCAATTTGATCACAGATTCCAGATGATTTCCAATGTTTAAGGCATTAACTACAATAAAGTTTGAATTATTACTACATTTTCTCTATTTATTCTCCCCTGAATGGAATAAAACTGTGTCACAAAGGATAAGCTAAGGCAACAATGACCTTTGATTACCTTGCCTGTGTGTAAACATGTGCACCCAGAAAAGCACTGGATGTACATTTAATTAAAATTCAAAATATTTATTTTTAATCAAATAATATTTTAAATAACTGTCTGAAAAAAAAAAAAAAAGTTAAACTCATGCCTTTTTTTTTTTTTTTTTTCAAATAACCAAACAGATGTCCCAATGAAAATTGCCATTATTCTTTCCAGAAGGAGAAGCCATGATTTTTCCAGTAACATTAACCAAATTCATTCCAATTCTGTTTTCCTGGACCAAGTACTAGGAAAAAATGGGAAATTGCTTTCCTGAGCACTTCTTATGAGGAAAATACCATTAAATCAATCTTCACTGATAGTACGTCACCAGATTGAACAGGCAAGCACCATATTCTGTATGCTGTTCTACTCAGTGAATTTGTTCTTAACTTTTCTTAAAACTCTTAAGTGATTGCAGAGATTACAGTTTTAGCAGGGTATTATACACAAGATACTACTGCATAGTTAGGTGGCCACAAATCATCAGTTAGCATGCATAAACAGAAATGCATGTGTCTGCCTAATCAGCATATACTTCAGCATAACTGTTTCCCAATTTTTCTGTCTGTATTTTCATACACATTCTTAAAAACAAGTGTAAAATACTGCCAAACTCTTTCCCTTTTTTAGGTTTCAATCTCTAAACTAAATCTGTAATGGCTACAAATTTGACAGTTTTCCATCTAAGGACAACTACTACAGCTCTTCACAGAATTGGGTGGAAAAAAAAAACACCAAAACAACAAAATGAACCAACAGTGAAACTGAAGTATTAAAATAAAAGTTGCTATTGCTTAGATATGACTAATGTGAAAAAAAGAAAGAGGGTCAAAGTTACATGAATAGCTCATTAGAAATTTTGTCAAGAAGATATGCAAGGTGCACTGGAGACACTCCCGTATCAACCTAACCACCTCAGAAAACGAAGGCATCCTACTAATACATAGCTGACACGGATGTAGGCTGGGAGCCTAGCAATTGAGTCCTGATTTTATCAGCACTTCAAAATACAGAAAATCTACCTCCTGTCAGGAAACCATGCAAACGGGAAGCCTGCTGCACTGATCATTGTTCCAAGTCACTGATCTAACAGAGAAAGACTCAATAGCTTGGGAAGCAAAGCCTGGCCTGGAAGCTCTAAGGAGTGGTTGAAAAAAAACCTACTTAGTGCAGCCTTCTGGATCATCCTGCACTGTTGGCACTATAGGCTAGATGATTTCATTTTCCTCTGGTTGTGTACATTGCCAGGTAGTTAAAAAAAAAGGCAAATCTGAGCTTAAGTGTCACTCCTGCTCTTAGAATCCGCTTAAGTGTTCAGTATGTTACCTCTGTTCTCAAAGAAGTAACTTTCATTGAAAGATAGCTTTAAGGTTACTGAAAAAATAAGGTTTCTGACACTTTGAGGACCAAAACTTCCACAAAGGTTCTCACTGTCCAAGATCTCTTAGTCCACATGTCCTCCTGCCCAAACCTGAAGAGCCTAAAATGACCCAACACTTTTCATGCTGACTGGATGAGTATGCCTATGGTTTAATAACTTAAGAACAGTAAGAAAAAAGTAGTCATGTTCGTTTATGCATTCATACTTGTTTGGTAGTGTAAACAAAGTTCTTAAATCCCCAGCATATTTCTTTCATCCCTTTTCACATACCTTATGTTTTTTCCACAACATCTGACTCGGGTCAAGAAAAAGCATTTTCACAGTAGGTTGATAAATATTTACTTGCCCCATCAGAAAAGTACACAACAGTTTGAATGCAAAGTTCTGAAACAGCTATAAGCTATTCCAAGATACAATATGTTTCTTCCTTACAGAAGGTTTTCATAGAATAATGAACACAAATTGCATAGTGTGGTTTCTGTGTGGATCAGTGCTCCCAAACCCTTAAAACATAAAAGTGAAATAATATCTCCTCATTACAGATCCCTCCTGATTTCTGTAGTGCTAAGTGGTTTTACCATGTTTTAATGTACTCCCACTTCCTTCTTGAGTTGTCAAGAATCTTATCCCCATTTTCACCTGGAGAACTAGGGTACAGAAGAGTTAAGGACCACATCTGAACAGGTTTTGCTGACAAAACTATGTCCATCAGGTAAAGTCTCTAACACAGAGGCGTTTTCAGTACAGACCTAATCCATCTACAACCTGTACCTTTAAGGATATAATTTCGTCTGCAAAGAGGAGCTGGAAGTAGTAAGGGGGGGGGGGGGGGG
>JANRGW010024368.1:0-15274 GCA_024733675.1 Psilopsiagon aymara
CCACAGCTTCTCTGGGCACCCTGTGCCAGCGCTCAGCACCCTCACAGAGAAGAGCTTCTGCCCAAGAGCTCATCTCAGTGTCCCCTCTGGCAGTTAAAGCCATTCCTCCCTGTGCTGTTACTCCGTGTCCTTGTAAAAGCCTTCTCCAGATTTCTTGTTGGCTCCCTTAAGCTGTTGAAAGGCCACAATAAGGTCTCCACAGAGCCTTCTCTTCCATTTAGAAGAGGTTTAGGGATGTGCTGCAATTAGATGCTGCCTTTCTGGGATGAGCCTGGCATCACTACTTCTCCCCAGCCCTGCCCAGAGGAGGACTTTGCCATACGCCTGCAGGCAGTTGTTCATGGAGCTGGGTCTACAGGCTGCCTTTTGCTCCCTTTAAAAGCAGGAGAGCCCGTTGCTCCCTTACACCTAATGTTTGCAAAGGATGTAATTGCAGCATCCCACCCAGCTTTTGCACAGGCTTATGAGGAGGATGAGCAGATGGAAGTGAGGTTTAAACTACCCTCACATCCTTGAAATCACTCCTCAGGGAATTAGTTACCAGGTAGCATGAGCCTGGGTCTGGACTATAGCAAATCATGAGATTGCTGACCTCGGCTGTGCGCAGAAGGATGGGATTCAGGTCAGTGTGCTGTCTAACCAGTTGCCAAGGTAGAGGGTTTAACAGAGCAGATGATGCTCTCCCTTCTTAACTCCAATCCTGCCGGCCGCATTCCACACCTTCTGGAGTTTGTGCCGAGCCTGCTTTGGGATGCTGGCCAATGAAGAATTACAATAGTCTAATCTTGCCCTCATAAAAGGTGAATAACCATCTTGGAGTCTGACTGGAAAACTACCACAACCTCCCTGTGCACCTTAGGTGGTGGCTGGGAGAGCACCTGATGAGCTCCTACCAGGCACTGAGCTGAAACCAGCCATGACAAAGGCCAGAAGCAGAATGCAACCACCGGGCTTGGGAGAGGGGACACCCCCCCATCCATGCTCATCCCTATGGACACCAAGGAGCTCAGTGCTTTTTGGGAGGACCAGGGCTCTGTTTTTACAGTAGAGTCACAGTCTTTTAAGCCCCTGCAGCAGTCTCTGCTGGAAACCTTTGGTTTCACACTTTGAACTGTTGCTCAGCCGGGATGAGAGCTGGGCTGGGCTTTGGTTTACAGTGTGTGGAGTTCCTAGCGGTGATTATTTTCCTTCCACCCCGAAAAACGATTGCACATGGATTCCCCTACATTGCTTGTGTGTGACAAAATGGATGATTTTGCTGTAATGGCCACTATAAGTGTTAAATGGCAGCTTTCACTGGTGAATAGGAGACAAGGCCTTTGCTTTAGTGATGGTCATGGCTTAGCAGCGCCCAGAAAGATTCCCAGGATTTGCCAACATGTGCATGGGCTTTGCCACTTCTTCATTCTCCTTGCAGCACGCTGTCCTTGCTTAGTCTGGTTCAGCATAGATGCTTTCTATTTCCCTCATGTCTCCTCTCTCAGCCTGGCTGCTGTAGGGAGGGAAGGATAACTACAGAAACCTGTGTCAAACTGCCTGAATAAGAAACCTGCGCTTCACACTGCTTCCAGAAAAGATCTCCTTCTGTTTTCCAAAGGATGTTCCCAGAATAGTAGCAATTTGAGGCAAAGCTCATGGACAAACAGGTGCCTTTATGCTGCTCTGCACCACTGAAGAGCGATGTTCTGCAGCCCTTTTGCATACGCACACAGGTAGAACAGTGGGAGTAACTTATCCCAAAATCCCATAAGCAAAAGCCTGGCTCCATCTCTGAACAAGTGTTTTCTTTTTCCTTGTAATCCTCCTCAGCCCGTAGCGGGCGCTGCTGCTGGCCATGTGTTGTGAAAGGTCTCAGAGCAGGCTTTGCTGTTCCTCTCTGTTGGGGTGAAGGGTTTTTCCCTGCTGTTACTGGCCTTGAGCTTTGTGGTTGCTTCCAAGGCCGGCTGCTCCGTACACAAGGGGAAGGTACAAGGACGCTGATAGGATTACATCCCTGACTTCAGTGATTTCAGCATTTATTTTGCACCTCTCCCATTTTTATTTCAGGCTCCACAGCTCCGTATTTTCAGTTTCCTACAGCTGGGAGCTGCCTTTTACAAACCTCATCGTTTGTTTCAAGCCAGAACTAACTTCACTTTCTAGTTCAGGTCAGTGGGGTTCCATCCCTAGATCATGGGAAATTAGGACTAGAATACTGTCTGCAGCACATCCTTTCTGTAACGCCCTGCACAAATACGAGAGTCGTAAAGTAATTCAGATGAAGTTCCCAGTGTGGTTATCATCAAATCATAGACTGATTGGCTAGTGATTTAAATTCATTGTAAAGCATAGACTTAAGAGGAGACAGCCCCAGCATCACTGTTTGGGGCGCTTAAAGAACGTTGTTGTTTGATACCCAAAAGCCCACTTGCAAACTCCTTCTTTATGCGAGTGCACATAAAGAGCAACCACCATCTGTTAAATCACCCATCTTGGGTTGCTCAGTGCTTCAGGAAAGGGCACTTTGCATGCATCGCCCAAAGACAGAAGATGAGCCCTGATGTGCCATTCGAAACCATTGCTGTGGATCCAGCTGTAGGCAAGGGCTGGGGTGAAACATGTCGTGGGAAGGCAGATAACACAAACATGAAAGCAGCACAAAACATGAGAGCCTATAAATAGCAGGAAATAAAGAACAATACTGTGATAAAATCCATAAGACAATAAAGACCAATGTGGCAGAGACTGTTTCCCCCCCACCCTGCTCCAGAGTTTCTCCTATTTCCCAAAGCTGCAGAGATCATCTGACTGCTGTGTGGTGAAGCCCAGGCAGTTAAGCACCAACTCAAGTGCTTGGAGCCTAACTCCAAGTATTTCAAAACCCTGTTCTTTTTTCTTTCTTGATGTCCTGCCATGGCTATTGTGGTATTTTTAAACCATTCCCAACTCACCAGCTCGTCAGAGCAAGGAGAAAAGATGGAAGAGGAAGGGGGGGGGGAAAGGCCCTATGGAGATTTAGAGTCATTAACAGCCTTTGCAGGGTTTCAGACATTTTTGTGGTAATTCTTTGGAAAGGACACATCCATGATGGGCTGGGGTTTATTTTGCCATTGGCATAAGAAATGAGACTGTTTCCAAGAAAATGTTTGCTGTTTACTAAGAGGAGGGCAAATGTAACTGGAACATGGCAATGGAGGGGAACGAGGAACCTTTTTAAAGGTGGGGGAAATACCAGCTCCTTGAATCCCTATGAGCTGGATCAAGAACCAAGCAAGTCTCTGGCAGCTCCTCCATGGAGTTAATCTATGGCTGGGCAGTGGCGATGCAAAGCTTCCTCCCCTCTCTGGCAGCAGCAACTGAAGATGGTTAATTATCCTGAGAGATATCCATCACTTGTGAGCCTGGATCTCAGAGGAACATGTCCTGTCAGGATGTAACCACTCTGTGGGCCTCAAATGTCATGAGAACAGCTCACCAGAACACGTTTTGCTGTTTGGGAGTGGGAACTTCTCTGGGGACCAGATTTTCCTGGGAATTTCTGCAGGAACTCGCTCCATGGTGCCCTAGTTTCTGAACCGAATCTTCAGGTGGGGTACTGCTAACTTATGTGAAAGGAGTTAGGCTGGTTTGTGGCAGGGAAGGATTGAGGGCTTGTGGTAAGGAACAAGAGGATTATATTGGCTCAGGGTTAATGTCAGAGCAGGGACTGGAGCTCAGGAATTGCTGGGCAGGTATCTCAGTTGCTTCTGTTAGTTTGCACTGAGGGAAGCCTCCAGGAATACCCGATTTAATGGCAAATCCACTGGTTTTTATTTTCCCATTACTGGTTCCAAGGTGCTTGCCTGCTAATGGATGGGGCTTTTTGTGCTCAGACAATGGAGTTGCTCCCTCCTGGCCCACCCAATCCTCTTACAGCATCCCACCAGGGAGATGCAGGGACAGGTTCAGAGGTGACGCCAAGAGGGAGCTGCGTTATGCCAGAGGCAACCATTGTGGTTCATGGGGACCAGAGGTGACGCCAAGGTCTGAGGATAATTAACTTAAAGGTTAGCTGGCTACCACTAATGCTACATCCTGGGGCATGGCTAATGAATGGGGGATTTATGTCCCTCCGTGGCTGGATTCTGCATACATGGGAGCGTGCCTCACGTTATGCTCTCCAGCTCTGTGTCCCTTCATGCTCTGTTGTAGAATCATAGAATAGTTTGGGTTGGAAGGGACCTTCAAAGCCCATCTAGTCCAACCTCCCTGCAATGAGCAGGGGCATCCTCAACTGGATCTGCTTGCACTGAACCACATCCAGCCTGGCCTTGGATGTCTCCAGGGGTGGCACATCTACTGCTTTCAACTCTTGTTTTGTGGAGGCAGAAAGCCTCAGAGGATCTCCCTTCAACTCCACAGGCTGCTGCTTCCATCTGAGGCGATGTTTGGATCCTAACTAATGTTCACAGTTTCCTCCTGTAGGGTAGTGGGGCAGCTATTCCTGTTCCACTTCTTTCTGTGACAGATAGGAACGTTTTGAGCATGGAGGTGAAGCAAATCATCCAGTTCCTATCTCCTCACTCCTACTCAGTGCTTTAACCCGTGTCCACCATCTTTCCTGCTCTACTGCAGTGTTTGCAAGGGATCTTGGTGGCTAGACGTTTGCCTTCAGCTGGCTTATGAGATTTGGCTTGTTCTGCCTTTCTTGAGCATTCGCCCACGTGGCAGCTTGTGTGCTTTTCTGTATCCAACGCTTCTTTCTGCCTTTTCCTTTTACATTTCCAGAAGGGCTTGTTCCTTAGAACAGATGAAGCGCACACTGAGAAAATGAACAGGCCAGATTGCCTGGTGCTCAGCACCCACCGCTGAGGACAGATTTTCCGGAGAGCTCGGTTTCCAAGGAGGCATCTAAATAAGTGACAGATACTCAAAAGTGGAAATGTGCCCACTTATTTTGGGGCTCAACTAGTGCTAGAGCTCCTTTGAGAAACTTGCTCAGCTGCAGCTGTTCTCCTTCACTTATGCTACAGGACTTCCCAATCTCCCTCTTTTGTATCCTATTTATCTCCCTCTGCCATGCTCCATCCCGCAGGTCTCACCTGTCCCCCTGTTGCCATGTCCTTCTGCATCTAAAAGGTCAGCATGTCCGTACAATCGTATTTCCTTCAAGGGGCCGATCAGGGCTAATGCCCCCAGATACAGAACATATGTGGGACATAAATTAGTTGTTAAGGCTAATGCTGATTGAAGTTTGGTCCTTCAGCCTGCAGGATATACCATATGTTTGAAGCGTATTGTCCAAGTTTAGATTCTAGACTCCCAAGGGCAGGGACCACTCCTTCCTCTGTGTTTACATAGCATCAATAAGACCAACAGTGCCTGGGTCTGAAATACATTAACTTTAGCCAATGCATTGTTATGTTTAATAATGACTAGTTAACATTAAAGCACAATGGGTAAAATATATAGACAAAGACATAATTTGGCAGAGATTTCTCTCATGTTTTTGATGCCAGATTCCTACTATATGGTCACTGGTCCTCTGAATCATTGGCATTGTTTTGGAAAACTCACCCTTCATGCTGCACCATCCTTGTTCAGCAGTTGACACTGAGCCATGGAGCACTATTGAGGGTAACTTAGCCAAAGCCACTTAAGTGAAAAGTCTGGGATAGGAAGGCACCTAAATGAGATGCCAGACAATGAACTCTGGGAATCACCGAGCCAGGAATAGAGGGGCAAAGGAAAATAATGCTTGTGAATGCAAGAACTTAATGTTGTTTCTTATTATTTGTCTCCTTACTTTGTAGTCCCCAGAAACGACTCTCAAAGGTTACTGTGCACAGGCCCTCCAGTGGGAGGATAAGAGAACTATAGGAATAAATCCAAGCCCTGTCTGAACTGACAGGCTGTTTTTCAGCAGGGGTTATGCAACATGTTAGTACCTCTAGGTATAGGACCAGTGGGATTTAAACTTGTACAGCAGATGGTCCGTGCTTCGCTGCTGGAATGCGCCTGCTGACCCTAGGGCAGAGCCTGAATGGACTTCAAAAGAGAGACTGAGCATGCTTCAAAGTGTTATTGTTTAAATGTTCCACTAAATGGGGACTCCGGAACAAAATATCTAGCTGAGGTCAGTCTGAAAAATGTCAACACACATAATGAGAAAACAGCATGTTGTGTGAGAAAGAGTGTTTCATAGGGGTGTTCTGGCTAGTTTGAGTTGCAAAGAGCACTTATCATCTGTGTCAGCGTGTTGTCATAATCTAAGTGTCTTTCCTCGCGAGCTGGGAGCTTCATTTGCGTTTGTAGGAAAGATCAAGGTCTGTATGTGAAGGTCAAAAAAGCCTATGGAAGGCATGGTCTGTCCACAGGCAGGTACGCTAGGAGAACCAGCCCTAGGTATGGCAAAGATGCAATCCAGCATTGTCTTAGCCTTGACAGCTTTCCTCCCACTTATTTCAGAGAAAAGCTTGTAAGGCCCCTGTGCTGGTTTAAAAGCACAATCCTGTGATTTATAATCATGTACTGTGCTCTGATCTGTTCCTCCCAAAGTCCATAATGCCTACTCATAGCATATCCTTTCACCAGTGTAATCCACAAGTTCGGGCTTCTCCTCACTCTATTCAGGGGGAATTTCAGTAGGGAAAGGATTGAGTTAGTGCTCACATCAATAGGATTAATATTGCTAAGGAAGATTTCTTAGGCAGGTCAAGCTTAACACGATCAAGCCTTCAGTAAGAAATTCGAGGTTTGGCCTTTGATTTGCTTTGATTTGCTGGCTGGGCTGCATCTTCAGTGTCATGAATGCCAATGGTCCAGCAGCTTTTGTTCAAGAGAAGGTTTCTGTGTTGGCCACTGGCAATTCAACATGGGTGGCTGAAAAATAGTTGCCTTTACTGGAAGCTAACAGCAACAACCTGAACTCTCACAGCGCCTTGTCCTGCTGGGGCATGCCTCTATCTTGATGGAGACACGTTCCAATAACACAATGGTTAAAAGCTAACCCTCCCTGCAGACGTAATAAGGATCCGATGCCAGGAAGAGCAAACAAGACCCATGTTAAAGAAAGGGAAGGCTTGTTCCTTTCACATATCAATATTCAATGAGATCAGCCAACTCGGCACGATGGGGTGAGAAGAAAGCCACCCTGCGAGGTAAAAAGCTGAGGGCCTCTGGAGACCTATACGTGAGGTGTCATTAAACCAAGAAGATAATGTGGGCCTGCTTGTAGAGTCTCTGTATCTGTGTAATGTGTTGTAACTGACACAAAACTTGAATAGCAATCAATTTAAGTGGGTCAAAAATAGCATCCGCACCCTCCCTGGAGTCCTGGTTGTTCCTCTCAGTATCACTCCTCAGCTGTTAGCTGTGGCCCAGATTAAACAAGAACTAAAATCCTACCCAAGCAGGGTATGAATTCAGCAAAGCTTTCAGGCTTGTGCTTATCTTTGGTGTGTGCTTAACTTCAGCAAGTAGAGAAACTCTTTGTTAAATGGGACTTTTAGACCCGCAGAGAGCTGATATTCGGAGTTGCACCTTTTCTGTTCTGTTTGCCAAGCGCCGATACTCGGTGTGAGGGTTGTTGCAAGTATTCAGTAGTCAAAAGTCAGTGTGTCAGTAAGTTAAAGGTGAGCGGTTATCTCAGTGTTCCCAAAGCAGAGGAGTTGCAACACATTTCTGATTAACATAATGGGGTTTAGGACTCTTGGTTCCCCGAACGTATCATCACCCCCAAGACACTCGCACTCCGCAAACTCCAAACTTCAGCTTGCTGAACTGGTCATGGGGAATAAAAAGCCCAAGTCAAGACAAAGTGGATTAGTTTTAAAAGTCTGGATAAAGCTGTGCACAACAGGGAAATAAACTGCAGTAAACTGAAGGCAAAGATATTGCATCCATTACTCAGTTCTCATTTTTTACTCAAGTATAATGGGACTATAAACATATTCTGTCAACAGCTTACAAAGAAACATGCTCTCAAAGTGATGCATGGTGAGAACTTGCATCTAAATTGAGTACATCTAAATTAGACTCTGAATACAGAACATTCCCCAAGGTGGCTTTTGGCTACAGCTGATTAGAAAGCAGCTCACAAATACTGAAAGGAAAACCAGCCCCAAAGCTCCCGTGAGTCCTCCTCCCATTACGTTCATTGTGCAGGAGTGTTTGGGGAACAGCATGTTCATTTGGGCTTGCACTCTGTGGGCAAGTGGTCCCCAGTTCTAGCAGAAAACATGCTCTTTGGTATTCTCCTCTTGGAGTGCAAAACATGGCCAAGTGTTTTGCTGAGCAAGGAATGACTTACCAATGCTCTGGGTGAGGCCTACAGCATTTCAGTTCTCAGCTTCAGTAGGTGGCAGAGATTCTTTACATTCTCTTGCTCATTTACATTAAGCAAACAAACAGAATTCCCAAACCACAAAGCCCACAAATCATGTATGTAGTGAGTCTGTGTAATCACAAGTTCCCTTTATGGTTACTTTTATCTTCTCTCTCTCTCAAGCTTTCCTCTGCCTGTGTTGCTGCTGGTCTTTATTGAGCCCTACGTTCTACAAACATTTATGTGCATGACTTGCTTTATGCTTTTCAGCAGTTGCAGAAAGTTCAATAGGTGTTAAATAGATAATGAGCTAGAACACAATAGAACTGCATAACTGCACAGGTCGGGCTGAACCAAGTTCCAGCTGCACAGAAAGTTCAGCCCGTGGGTAAGAGTTTGCAGGGCCTTAGCTTGTAGATCTACCACAAGTGACATTTGTGTTTGTGCAGCACCAAGAGACTCTGAATCTGAGCAAGATCCCTAGATCCCAACGTGCTGTAAGTAATGACTTGCTATAGGCACTAAAATTAGGCACCAAACAGCAAGTACTCAAAGTTCACAACAACTCCAGCACAGGGCATTGCCAGTGCATCTGCTGGCGTTTGCATCAGCAGCTTGTTCATTCAAATGCTGCCTGTTTTGGGAATGCTACAAGATTCCCACCACCCATCAGCTGCTACCTGACCTCTTTAAAATAAACTTGTCTTAATGAGCATGTGCCTGGGTCACCAAAGAGACTATCAAATTTGGCATAGTGTCGCGGTAGGAAAGCCAAGTCCCGGTGGCAGTGATTGCTCTACATTCTTCCTCTCCGATATCCTATCATTAGGTCAAGGTTGTGGCACAGTGACGTGGGACAATGAGCCCCCTGCCTGCACACTGCATGTCCGGTGGTTAAATCATCCTGATTCCAGACACGCCATTATACAGGAGTACCCTTAATATCAACTAAAGGAAAGGTGAATGACGTGTAAGCACTTTGTGCAGGTAGGGCAGGTTTTATGGAGCTTTGTGAACACAGGCTGTGCAAATGTATTCAAAGGATGTTCTAGAGGCAAATTGGTTGGAGCTACATTTGCCCGGATGCTCTTGAAGCTGCTTATTAGAGCCCTTGGTTTGAAAATTAGCTGGAACTGATGAGTTGAATCAGGGCTGACTTTAGGATCTTTGCATATTAAGAAAACCACAACCGGATTAAATCTGTGCATGTCTATGTAGCATGGAAATTCATCTCTCGGTGCCTCCTGCTGCTCCCAAGATGAGGGCTGCACAAGGCTTTAGCTGTGGAGAGCTCCTGTAGGAGGCTGGGTAACTACTTTGACTTGAGTTTTTAAGTTAACAAACAGTGAAGAAATAGTTCTGTTTTCCATCATGGTGCTTGATTCTTGTGCCTGCATTCGTTTTGCCTGCGGAGGCACTCTCTGGCACTGAACTCACACCTTCCCTCTCCTGTTAAATGTTCCATTACCAAAGGTGAATAATCAAGACAAATATGAAGCACGAGAGAAGTATGTAATTGCTTACTCAGATAATGAATGTGAAGGATGAAATCACCTCAATCCTGAATTAAAAACAACTACTTCAGGATCCTATTAGTGGTGGCAAAAGATACTGGGAGGAAGTGAGATGTGATGTGTCAATGGCAGTGGTACTTTGGCTTTATTGGACTTGTTCCCCTTATAAAAGCAACTGGTGAAAACTTTCTTTCGCCTGAGTCTTATCATAGAATGGTTTGGGTTGGAAGGGACTTTAAAGCTCATCCAGTTCCATCCCCCTGCCACGGGCAGGGGCACCTTCCCCTGGAGCAGGGAGCTCCAAGCCTCGAACAACCTGGCCTTGAATGCTGCCAGGGATGGGGCAGCCACAGCTTCTCTGGGCACCCTGTGCCAGCACCTCAGCACCCTCACAGGGAAGAATGTGGCCCCTTTAGGCACTGGAGCTGCTCTAAGTTCTCTCTTTAAGGAGCCTTCTCTTCTCAAGGCTGAACCAACCCGGCTCTCTCAGTCTGGCTCCAGGGCAGAGCTTCTCCTGTCCTTACAGCATCTCCGCATCCCTCTTGTCTTGTTGTGCCCAGAGCTTGACACAGGACTGCAGGGAGGGTCTCACCAGAGCAGGGTAGAGGGGAATGCGCTTTATACTCGAAGAAAGAAAACTGTGTCTTGCACAGGGGTTTAAATCAGTTTCTCCAAGACTGGTGGAGTGTATCTGCTCAACCACAGGACATTGTCACAGATTGACTGTACATCTGTGGCCACATCTGCCATCAGTCACGAACTCCATGTCAGTGGATCTGCCATCTCCTTGCCTTGGCCACCCAATGCCAGACATGAGCTTGCATCAGCCTTGCCCGTGTGGCAGCTACACTGTGGCTGACCCCTGCCTGGGTGTACAAAGGTGGGAAAAGGGTGGGCCGTTTCCTGCGCTTAAACAACTGAGCTCTGTTAGCTCAGGGACAATTGAGCCTCTGGTGTTTATACTGTCTTTGTCTGCATGAACTGTATGGATACAAGCCCAATGCAGTCACTAGGAGATTTTCATGCTGATTTTCATGGTGCCAGCATTTCAGGCATTTCCATCCTGTATCAGTACCTCAAACCTCTCCAAACTGTGTTGCGGTTATGCATAGATTTATCTTTTAGCGCTTGTCTTTTGCTGAGGAAACCAAAACTGGACACAGTTTTATAATGTATGATCTTCTTGGTGCCCTATAGAAGGTAAAAGTCACCTCCCTGTGATTAAGTGATCTCTTTGCATAGTCTACTCAAGTAACCTCAAAGAAGCTGACACCAAGGATGTCCCAAGGGGTTGGCCGCCCAATGCCACCTTGCAGGATTTAAGTGCTCAGCTCAATGTAAAGCTCTGAATACTGCTGAGGCAGACAGAGATATTCAGTATCTTGCACTGCACAGAACCTGGATGCATTGTGCACACACCAGCTATAATGTAAAGAATTCGGGTCAAATCAGTGAATTTCTCTTCTTTCAGCCTCCACCTCTTCTAATTGTGTTGCAGTGATTGGGCTTCAGCTGGGAGGAAATACAAAAAGCTTCTTATTTACTAAGTTTTCAGTAATCCTAAAGAAGCCAATTCCTCCCTCCTTGGAATGGCACAGCATGTGTCCCATCAGAAAGGTCTTCCTAAGTAACACCAGGCAATGAAAATACCTTTCGATCCCCATAGGGTAGGATAGGATTTATAGTATAGTTGCATTGATGTCCATCAAGATGTTTACCATTTCCTTCTGGATCCTTCCTTGCTTTATTCTTGATGGTGTGTTAGATCTGCTAACAGGGGAGAAGGTCCTGTACAGGTGAGCCCAACTTATAACTCAAAAGACATTGGGGAATAGACCTCTTAGGGGTTATTTGCTTGCTTTGCATTCACTTTGGACATTGTCATGGGTCTGCTTGCAATTTTTCAGCATGAAAAACATCTGGAAAAAAAGCTTAGGGAAAACTACAGATTTCCAATCAAAACACCAATAAGCCCTACCAAACAAACCAACCCTTGTATTTGCCTCTAGAGCTTAGTGGCTAAAAGATGATGGCATAGATGGTTCCTGGATTTATCCATCTTCAAACATCCTTTTCTTTCTCAATGGCAATTACACTCCTGAGAAACACTCAGAGCAACTCAGAAACATCGGTCAGATCCAGCCCTGGCATCTTTCAGTGGATTATTCCTAAAATAAAGAGGCTTTTCCAAGCCTGGTGGTTTCAGATGTTACGATTGATGTTTATTCATTTGTCCTGTCTTTCCATGGAACTGGCAATGGCTGCTATTTCTGTATCCAATACCACTGTTATGTCTGTTGCTCTAATCTAGCTACTTATATGGTCTCCACCATCATAATGTTTGAGCACATCCCAAGAATTGAATAAAAAAGAACCTCAGAACAGTAACAGATTCTCTTTCTTCCTTCCCAGCCTGGGCTCAGTAAGAGTTTTGAGTTACTGTGCTTGTATATCTGTAAGGAACTTACTGAGGAAAAGCTGAACGGAGGAATAGGGTCCCTGCTGTGAAAACAGAGTGCGAAGGGCCGGCAGAGGAGATGCCACAGCAGTGACCAGAGCTGCTCTGAGCCAGGGGCAGCTGTGCTTCCCTAGTTTTGCTGCTCCTTAGCCCCTGGCTTGGGAGTGTTTTCCATAATTCCTGGAATCTGACAAGCCATAAAAGTCATGATGGGCAGAGGTAGATATGGGGTTTTGTTTTGATAAGGAAAACTCTTATTTCTGCCTGGAGATGAGTTGCGCTGATCAGCTCTCAGTGAAGTGCTGCTTCTCCTTATTCTGACCACGTTTGGATGAAGATCAGCATTTCTATGGGTCTCTCCCCTTGGCCTGTCCCTCCATCCCTTGTCCAAAGCCTCTCTCCAGGTTTCCTGCAGCCCCTTTAGGCACTGGAGCTGCTCTGAGGTCTCCCCTTAAGGAGCCTTCTCTTCTCCAGGCTGCCCCAGCCTGGCTCCCTCAGCCTGGCTCCATAGGAGAGGTAATAAGAACAAGCTGAAACTCTTGACATGCGCTTTGAATGCAAGAGCAGCAAATGGAAGAATTACCAATGTATAAAAATATAAGTAAACACATGCCAACATTAATTGGAGGAACACGTCCTTCTCAGTGACCTTAGCCCCTGTGACTGTACCTCTGCTATAATGGACATGAGCCCTTGATTTCTCCTCTAAACCCAGTTGACAGAAACTTCATTTCCAGCTGAGATAATAGGCTGCACGTGAGGAAACGATTGAGTACATTCTTGACACACCTTTTTTTAGACCTGGATCAATGAGAGGAAGTATCATTACATCTCATATTTGGGCTGGAAACTGAGCAATTTGCGTAGTTGCAGGAACGAGATGCAGTTGTCTCCAAAGTTTTTGTTGGCACTAGGACAGGCAGCTGTCAGCGCTTCAGTCTAGAAGTAGATGCAGCTCGTTAGGGCAGTTGGATATCATCAGATTAACTGGGCTTGGAGATAGGGTGAGACAGGAAAACATATGACAAGAACTGGCATTGCAAGCCCTCCCCCTTCAGAAATACTACCTCAAAACCAAGGAATGTTGTGGCCGATCATAGCCAGTATCAATAGGATGTATCCTAATTTAAGGGCAGACTTGCCAAGCATTTCAGCATGGGTTCCAGTGCCCCTGGTACACATAAAAGTTATGGCATCAGTTCTGGATTAGTTGCTAGGACTCTGGTAATGATGTTCCTGGCATAGCTCTCCTTGCAGACACGTACTTTGGAGGAGTTCCCACCCATGTTTTTATTGTCCACTAGAGCTGTGGTAGCAAGCTGTGTGAAACCGCTCCAGAAAACTGGGAAGAATCAAACCCAAAGGGAAATAAAGCAGCCATGCCCGATCAGAGATGGCAGAGCTGTTCTTGTGCACACCTGAAACAAGGTCTGAAATCAAAAGGATATGGGTTGACTATGTAAGAGTCATGGAGGAGGGAGTTTTAGACTTTCTTTCAGTGCCCTTAGAGCACTGCCTGAAATACCTTGTTCTGGTACCAGAAAGATGCTTGCGGGCTGGAAACAATTCAGAGACGAATGGCAAACAAAAGCAACAGCAGAGAACACTGAGTGGCAGCAGGGACTAGTTTTGAAGAAAGCTTAAACAGCCTTGGATCAGTGACAGGCAAAGGTAGCCAAGGGCCTTGACAGTACTCCATGTAGATTTGAAAAACGTAAACAGCAGCAGGCAGATGAAGTGCTTGGCAGCGTGCGTTGCCATGATTTGGGTTCTCTGCTCAAAACCTCTCTGTTCTAAGCACGCTTCTTTATTTGAGAGCTTAAGCCTTAGTTTTGCAGCCCCAGCAGCGGGGATACCTTGTGCTGCTTTAGGACTTTTCATCAGATGGTCCCCAACTCATCAAATCATAGAATAGTTTGGGTTGGAAGGGACCTTCAGAGGTCATCTCATAAGGGTGAATGAAAGAAGCTTCATGTTCAAAACCTTCTTTGAAGGGTGTTGATCATCATAAGGACTTGAAGGGCTTGATCATCCTAACTGCTGACTGCATTCTTAATAATTATAAGGGTGTACAGACAAGAGTTTGATGTTACTTCTCTGCTGAGCAGCACCTCTGCTTACTCAATACTGCTATAAGGTTGTTAGAGCAGCACCAAAACCACTTCCTAGAGAGCATGGATGTGCCCTGCAGACCTCCCAGGCCTACCCAGTTAGCAGAAGTTATGAAACTTCATGGAGGAAATACAATACAAAGAGGTGTGGAAACCTTAAAAGGGGTTGTAACCTCAACCACTCCTTAGTCAATGCTAAGGGAAAACAGGAATATGGTGGTCTTATGTTTAAAACTTCTTTCTTTTTAAGTCAACTTTCATTCTGTTCATCATCAAGAGGAGGATGCTTTATAAAGAAAAGAAACAGTTTGGTTTAAATTTGAGTAAGCCTTTTAAAATACTGTTTCTGTGCACACTGAGCCAGTGTGACATTGCTTTAAGCCTTATACTTGTATTCACCATTCACCGAGCTTTCATTACTGACAAAATCCCAAATGCCAGAGGATGTGTAAAACCTGCTGGGTGATTTGCAGGATCTTCCGGTGTTGGAAATCTGTCTAATGATGAAATGCTTTATTAAGTGCTTCTATTTTATCTGATTACTGGTTATTGCCGCGTGAATCCTGAGGGCTTTGCAACAAGGAAGATCTCCTTAAATTGTGATTTCTGGGATTACACTGAAATACTTTGTAAAAACCGATATTAATTATTATTCAGACAGTTCTCAGTTTGAAACATATCTTCCATAAAACTCTACCTGAGATAAACCAAGGAAGTACCACCTAAGCTGTTTACTATTGCTCTAGAATTTGTTTTATTATTTAATAGTATTGGTGTGGTTCTGGGAAGGAAAAGTTCAACCCTTTGGGTTGGAAAGGACCTTAAAGCTACTCCAGCTCCAACCCCTACCACGGGCAGGGACACCTTCCACTGGAGCAGTTGCTCCAAGCCCCTGTGTCCAACCTGG
>JANRGW010024371.1:0-29728 GCA_024733675.1 Psilopsiagon aymara
GCTCTGCCAGGGAGGAGGGGGAGCCGGGAGGAAGCAGAGACAGGGCACCTGACCCAAACTGACCAAAGAGGTATTTCATACCACAGCACGTCATGCCCAGGATACAGAAACAGAGAGCAGAGACCCAGAAGGGTGCACTGCTTGATCGGGCTGGGTACACCTGGTGAGCTGTTGTATTCTTTTCCTTTGTATTTCTTTTGTCATTATTATTATTGGTGGTAGCAATAGTGATTTGTGTTATACCTTAGTTACTAAACTGTTTTTATCTCAACCTGTGGGAGTTGCATTCTTTCTATTCTCCACGTAGCAAACTGCATGGCTGATTTACAGCCTAAACCATGACAAACTGGGACACCTTTTGCCCTGCACAGTGCTGGCCCCATGGCTCTTTCTGCATGCTTAGCACATCTATCACCTCCTACCTAGATGTGCAGTCTCTAGGGGTAAAGAATGGGTGCAAAATTTAAGTAGATGATGCTACCCCCCAACCATTCTTTCATAGTAACAGGGTAGAAGGACAATGGGGGGGTCTCTCTCCTTTACTCTGAGGGGAAGGTCTGTCTGGCTCTGCTGCTAGGTAGATTAGACCATATTCAAAACTTCTTCAGAGAGCATGACCCCAGAGTTGGCTCTAATGATTTGCATCCAGAGAGATGGCATTTGAATACAACAGATGCATACAGTTAAAGCAAAATCATTTAAAAGATAAAGGTGAGGAAAGGACAGTATAAGATAAGTGAGGCTACTAGCTTTTTTCTCACAAACATTGTTCTCTTCAAGAAATTCTTTGTTACCTTAGTCTGTCCCAGTGACGTTTTGTTTTCTGCTGTGCTTGCATATCTGCAGAACTTTGGCAGAAAGCTCAATCACACAGCTTATTTGCACTGTGTTTATACTTGTATTAATCTTAGGCCTCCAGGTTTCTTCTGATGTACTTCTGGGAGATCAGGAGGAATGTTTTTGATTTTAATATACAGTTTGGCTTTGAGGTATTATTTCTACTCACTTCTGCAGCATTGATGTTTGGCTCCAGCTACAGGTTGGATTTTGGCAAGGTGCACATTGTAATCTGTGCTTGATGTGTTATGTTTTTCACATAAGAGAAAAATCTGAATTCTGTGGAGAACATGTGTTAGTAAGATGACAGAAAGTAAAAAGCATGAAATTCAGATGTGTTTGGTTGGTGCTTTGCTAATCCACATATCATAAAGCCAAGCACAGATATGGAGCCAAATGGGAATTTTCTCTGCATCAGATCATGAGCTGGTGTTAAGGCTTGTTTTCCCCCCTTTTCTACAGAGTGAGTCATGATCTTACATAGGGCTCACCTGTAAGCATTATTTAGGAAAGCTGCCACTCTCATAGGGATGGTGTTAGCCCCACAACTCTGTTATTACTGTTCCATCTGTGTGAAATTGCAGCACATTTGGGTAAATCTCATGAACAGGTACAAGGATGTATTAAGTCTCCTTGGCTGTGAGATGGTGCTTGGACCTGTCTACAACAGGCATTGCTGGTATTTTTAGCCAAAAGCTTTGGAGCCAGGACCCTGAGGGTCAGGAAGCCCCATTTAACTTCGTGCTCCTGAGCCAATGCAGTCTGCCTATCACTGAATATGAGCAACAACCGGAACAGGTAGGCAAAAGCTTCTTTTATGAACTCTGACAGGGTTTTTAAGCACAATGTAGACACTAGGCAGATCTATGCTATCACCACACTGATGGCTGAGTGCATGTAGAGCAGCAAAGTTTAAGAGCCCGTACAATTATATGTATGACATTTAAGCACCAACTAGATTAGATAGTTGGTTTTGTGGCTGAGAGTGATGCCTAAATAGCAAGGCAAGCAAGAAAAAGAAGGTAAATTACAAGGAAAGACCATCGTGCTGGTGGCTTTGCTCTTGTGTGCTGCCTCATGAAATGCAAGCAGCAGCCACTTTTTTTATGGTCAAGTGCTTATTCATAGCAATTTCTGCTGTTTTCCAAGCTCTGCTTAATCTTCGAGTTAGGCTTCTACAGGAGATCCTCTTTGACTTTGGAAAGTTTTTACTGGAGTGGCTTCAGTTCCTCTCTTTTATATGTACTATTTTTGGTTTTCTTCAGCCAGTCAGCCTTTTGTGTGCACTTTATCTTTTGACAAACTGACTAGCTTGGCTTCAAAATGCTGTGCCGCTCCTCTTGCTTGAATAACCCCAGATCTGCTCATAAAATAATACCACAATCTCCTCTGTTTCACCACATAACATGATGGAACCAGAGCACTGCAGCAAGCGTATATACAATGCTGATCACAGAATCAACCAGACTGGAAAAGGCCTTCAAGACCAAGTCCAACTGTTACCCTTACTGCCAAGTCCATCGCAAACGCTGTCACTGAGGGCCTTATCTACACAGTTTTTGAACACTTCCAGGGACAGTAATTCCACCACTGCCCTGAGCAACCTGTTCCAACGCCTGAGCACCCTCAGTGAAGAATTTTTCCTAATATATGATCTCAACCTCCCCCTGTGCAGCTTGAGGCCGTTACCTTTGGTACTATTTGCTTATTACTTGGGTGAAGAGACTGACCCCCACCTCTCTCAATCCTCCTTTCAGGCAGTTGTAGAGAGAAATAAGATCCCTCCTGAGCCTTCTCTTCTCCAGATTAAACAAACCCAGTTCCCTCAGCCATGTCTCACAAGGCTCGTGCTTCAGAACCTTTACCAGCTTCAGGAGGCTGAAATTTCTGATCACACCCAAACACAAATGTGTTCATAACAACTAAAAACTTGCAGTCTTTTCAATGTTTTATTGCCACTCAGTGAGAGCAACCTTTAGAGACCCTCAGCTACTGTTCCTCTCGGCTGGGGAAGAAACTTATAAGAAGCAGCCTATAACCTCTGGTAAGCCACCGAAGCCCTGCTGAGCCCACATTGTGTGAGGGGCCTCTGGGCAGCGAAGCGTTAATGGCAGCACCGGTTAAGTGATGCGGGCGGGCTACTTAAATGCCGCCAGGGGCAAAGTTCCCGTTTCCCTCCGCAGGCTCGGCGCGTTGGGGTGAGCTGCTGCGGCCGATGGAGTTCCTCGGTAATTCCGGCAAGGGTGCAGCGGCAGAAGGTGAGAGGCTGAGGCTGCTCTGCCCCGCTCTGTGCGGCGGGGCTGAGCCGAGCAGACGGTTCAGCCGGCACTGCCAAGCCACGGCACCTTTCGGAGGGAGTTGTTTGTCCGGGTGAGGAGGGATCGGGGAGGTGCAAACTTCTGCCTTAATTTAGCCAAACAGTGGATTTAATTAGAGGCAGTAACTTGAGCTTTTTGAGTAACAGTGAATCTGAAAGCATGGCTTTGTGATGACTGAGAGCTTATAAGGCCTTTGTAAGGTGTGAAGAGATGCCTCGGACTTGACCCGTGTGTACGTGTTGAATTAAAAGCAATTTACAGCTGTGGTTTTGGGTTGTGTTGTTTTGTTGTTGTTTCTTGTGGGCTTTTTCGGTGTGGTTTTTTGTTTGTTTGTTTAATTGTTTTTTTTTTTTTTTTTTTTTTTTTTTTTCTTTCTGTGGGATGGCTTGTCTGGGCTTTGAGTTTTTTATGGGGCTACTGTCTTGTGTCAGAACTGTGCAACAGTTTTCTTAGTGTACACCCTGTAGTTGCAAAGCCCAAAATGCTGATTCTGCCCTTGAGTTTGCCTGCTTTACACCTCAGGTATATCATTACTGGGACCTTCACCCTTCTGAATTTGTTTCATTGAGAACATTTTGTGGGCATTGTGTATACTAGTCCATGAGGAAAAGTCTGGCTGACATGGGTGAGGGCAGGTGAAAGAAGAGCAGAGGACTGGAATACACAGGTGGTCCCCTGTAATGTCTTGTTTATTCGGTACAATTCGTTCTGCAGTACCAACAAGAGTTTTGGGTATTCAGGCTAACAAAAGTCTTCTCTACTGCATAATTTCATTGGAAGTGTTGCCTAGCATAAATTCTAAATAGGAAATTTTTGTCAGGTGGAGGAAGGGATTTTTCTTTTTTTTTTCTTGTTTCATTTTGTGAGCTTTTATCCTAATGTGTGGATACTTAAAAGCCTTCACATTTTGAATATGAAAGTAACATCTGGTTTGTTTTCAATACTGTTTCAAGCAGCAAATGCAAATAGAGCTTTGTATTTTAACAAAGCACTCTTGGATTGCCATTCTAATGGAAGTTTCCTACTTCCCAATTATCCTCATGTCAGGGATTTGCTGTGTCTTACTTTGGCTGAGGAAGAAACAGAAACTTACTAAACATTTCAGTACAAAACTTATCCCTCAGGAAGACTTTCTTTTTTAATAGCACTAGCTAATCTGTTACTTGCAGTTTCTTCTACTTATCATATTTTTAAGTCTCCAGGCAATATATAAAATCTCCTTATAGGTCTCCGGTGCAGATTGTATCAGGCATGGACTGTTAGTGATAAACTGACACCCAGCTCTTCAAACACAAGAATGCTCCAAGTAAAAGTGGTATGGAATGGAAATGTTGACCTAGAAGTGTCAGGAGTATTTTTAGCATTTCACTGTGGTGTGTATTTGACTTGTGAGAGTGTTCTTTTGAGGCCTACATAACAACATTTCTTGTTGGCTTTGCTGCTTGGATTTAATTTATATTCCTATTGTGGTTTGGGGTCAACTTTTTTGTCTCTGCTCTTTGTTGTATTGTTTGCTTGATGACTAAAAATAAATACTGAAGACTTTCCCCAACTGTTCTGTATCACTGTGATAAACCTCGTTCAATGTCCATGAGAAGATAATGAATAAAGCATTATGGACTTTTTTTTTTTTTATGTCACTTCATCATTACTTTAGCAAATAATAGTAATGTATTGATAGTGTTGTGTTCCTTTATTTCTAGGCTTCATATTAAAGCTGTATCATTTAATCTAAAAATACCTGCTGAAGTCAACAAGTAACTTGGAAACTGCCACCTACACATTACTCGTAGAACACTATCTTTGTGGGACAAGTTACTGTTTTCTGAAGCAGATAGATACAAAAGCTCCCAGAAGAGATTCATTTACTGCGCTGCCTTACACACAGCTCTTTTCCAGAGTTTTTCACAAAAAACTGAAATACTTTGGCAGGTAGGATAAGGTGTAATTCACAAATAATAAGAAATAAGCCGCAAAATATTCGGTTTCTAAGTAGGAAAACCGAAAAGCATACCCGAATAGAGCGTGACAGCAGGGCCAAGGAAAGCTCTTGCTTTAAAAGTTGAGAGCAGGCTTGCAGTTTTGTTGAAAATATTAACTAGAATTGTTCAGAACTTAATTTCTAAGGGTTTTTCTTGAAACACTTACCTTGGATAAATATTTTGTTTTATCTGTCATTAACAAACTATTGTTCAGATTCCCTGACAGGAGGAAAACAACCCCAAACCCTTAACAAACCCGCCTTCATTGTAAAGTTTTCAGGTCTTTGTGTGTATATGTGTATAGGAAATGTTTCCTTTGACCATTTTAAAGATAATGTATTTGGTTCTTCAGTAGTCGAATTCTCCTCCCTTTTCATAGTGATTCAGAGAAAACTCTCGGAGCCAACTCGCCAACAAAGTTTTCTAGTTGACAAGCAGGTGTTCTTCATTGTTGCGCTGGGAAACGCGGGGGATCGCTCCTCCTAACGTACGTCCCCGTATTGCCACACAGGCCGTCCTCATATAGTCACTTGGGCATACATACATATTCATGAGGCTACACATGAATCATTTTCCAGAAAGTTTCACGCATAGATACAAAATGTGATGGTGGTCTTTGAGAGCCATTTACTTCTTCCAACAATCTTCATCACCGCTGGCAGTCTTTGAAGCACCAGCTTAATTAACGTAACAAACATAGGAATCATCCTGTCCCTCTACTTATCAGGTAGCTTAACTGCTCCCATTCTGAGCATTTGCTAGTCTGGATACTTCCCAGTAGATGTTTACACCAACTTAATGGGTTCATTAACATAGCAATCATTCTGTCCCTCCACCCATCAGCCGGTTTAATTATGCCCATCCCCCGGTCCTGTTTTTCTATTTTATTTTTCTTACGCTTTTTGTACTAAGGTACTAAGGACCTGAAACTACCTTCAAGCACCCCCATTATAAAGCCATCAGACTTAACTTACTTAGAACTGATTGCGTTTTGTGGTTTTGTGCCTCTTCCTTTCAATAGTTGCTTGCATTTTGAATCCTTTGGAGAGAAGAGCAGTAAAATAAGAGGTGAGGGTGGCAATTATTATTATTATTATTAATTAATTATTATTATTAAATAATTGGGTTTATGGTGTGTTGTGTTATCACAGTATTGCTTTATAAAGTTTCAGAGAAGGAAATGTGATGCCAGTAAGTGTTGGACTAGTAGGGGGTGGTGTTACATATAAGCTTCCACAAACTCACTGTTTCCTTTTAATGATCACCTACCTGGCATTGTCTCATTTCTCTTCCCTGAAAGAGTAAATTTCCAGAAGAATCTAGAAAGAACTGTGAAGGGAAGCTCCACTGAAAAACCTTGAAGGGATGTACTTGTGAGGTATAGCTGGCAAACAAGCAGGGTGGAGGATCAATTTGATGTACCATTAGTGAAACCTTCCTAGCATTCTCTTTTCATATTATGCTCTCCTCTACAGACACAAATTGATTAATATTTCATTTCTGTATCAGTTTCCCCTCTACATATGAAGTTTAATATGATACAGTCATTGAACTGAGCATAATCACCTGTTTAAATTACAAAAAGCTTCCTATGTTGGTTCAGAAACCAAAATATTGGGATAAAAAAAAAGTTGACCTGGTACTTCTGGCCTCTGTTGAAGCTCATTATCAGCTGGTTGCTGGCTCTGTCCTTTGACCTACTTAAATTCCACTATCTACACATATAAAATACAGCTGTCATTTAGTTTTGCAAGAAAAAAGGACATGCAACTGCTGGAACAAGTCCAAAGGAGAGCCACGAGGGTGATCAGGGGACTGGAGCACCTCCCATATGAAGACAGGATGAGAAAGTTAGAGCTGTTCATCCTGGAGAAGAGAAGGTTGAATGGAGACCTCATAGCAGCTTTCCAATATCTGAAGGGGGCCTATAGGGATGGTGTGGAGGGACTCTTCATTAGGGACTGTAGTGATAGGACAAGGAGTAATGGGTTTAAACTTAAAGAGGGGAAGTTTAGATTGGATATATAGAAGAAATTCTTCACTGTAAGGATGGTGAGACACTGGAATGGGTTGTCCAGGGAAGTTGTGAATGCTCCGTCGCTGATGGTGTTCAAGGCCAGGTTGGACATAGCCTTGTGTGATATGGTTTAGTGTGAGGTGTCCCTGCCCATGGCAAGGGGATTGGAACTAGATGATCTTAAGGTCCTTTCCAACCCTAACTGTTCTATGATTCTATGATTCTAATTGATAAAATGACATCCACCTTAGTGTGTAGTGCCTGTGCTTGACCCCATTTGATATTGGCCTGTTGATCTGCTATAACTTTCAAGTCTGTTTTGCTTGCTTTTTTATTAGAAGCTAGAATTTTCTTGCCAGTGATCCAAAGTGTTTTCTATTGTGTAACACATTTATATAAGGAACTTCAGTTTTATAGGATGGGTATCTTTGCATTTCTACAGCTGCATTTATATTTATAAATTAAGATTCTATTTAAAACAATTCAAGTGAATGATGATTTTTATGTAGTATTTCTGATTTCATTTCATTGACATAACTGTTCATACTGAAGTTGCTCCAGTTATGCAATATTTGGATATAGATCATATCACTGAAATCCTGTTATAGTAGTTTACTTCACTGTAGAGAGGACACAACTGGTGTCATTATGCAAAAGGCATCCCAGAGGCCTGACAATTGTTCTCAGCTTCCTAGCAAAAGATACAGCTATTTCAGCCAGACATCAAGCAAAGAATAAAAGAGCCATAGACATGCTCTTATGCTTAAGCTCCCCAAAGTCTTTGAAGAGAGCTAGCTGTTTTCAGTACAATTACAGTCGTGTACTCCTTATTCCATGCAGCTGTGTTAGAAGTGTCTATATGGACAAGGGCTGTTAAAAGCCTGTCCAGCAGCATGCATTACTGCATGAAGAACAGAGCTTACATGTGTTTCACTAATTTAGCTGTAACTATTGTCTAGTAATGATGTGCCAGCAAAAGTAGCAAAAGGTAACTTGACCAGAACAGTACAGAGCCTGTGTCTGCTTTCTTCTGAAAAACCAACTAAACACCGCAGCTTATTGTTTCAAGAGAACTTACTTAGAGAAATGTCTGACATTGCTAACATGTGTTTGGAAGAAATGTGTGTCCAGTTGCCCAGCTTCCTTTTACTTGCACTTTTCCTAGTGCTTTTGGACTAACCAGAAGCACACTTCTTAATATTTTAAGGTTCAAAAACCTTCAGTTCAAAAAAGTGGTATGTGGTGTCAATGGATAATGAAATAAGCAACCCCTCTTTTGCTGACTGATCAGGAAAGAGGTTGCCACTGGATTTAAATCTGGGTAGAGTAGCACCACCAAATGCTCATCTAGTGTATTTCATTTGTTTTCGAATACTTTATCTGTGCAAAGTACTTCAAAGCTCTTTGGAAATGGTGATAATATCTTCGCTGGTTGTAAAAGTTCAGAGTGAGAATAAAATTCACAGCCAGGTGTGTAATCTGAAATTTGAAGTTGTTTTTCTGTTGCTAGACTTTGTGCTGTTCTATATAATTCATGGCCAGAAGTTGAATTTTTTTTTTAATTTAATTTTCTTTTTTTTTTTCCCCCTCTGGAGGTGAATAGTCTCTATCATTACACATGAAATTCAGTAGCCTGGAACTGGCAGATGGCATCAATACAGGGATGCTGTGCTCTCACTGAAAACAGATATTTTGCTGACCTCTGGGATGCTTGTCTATTTTAAAGGACACAACAGAATTTTGGGTATGGAGTGGGATGACATGTATCAGTGAGGTTTTCTTTCACTTACAACAAAATGCAAATTTATCACCTGCAGAATGGTTTCTGGAGAGTCATAATGGTCTCTTGGTCTGGAGACTTTTGCTCTGGATGGATTTAGCTTTTTTGTGCTCACGGAGTAAGATGAGCAGGGAGATATACTTAGAAGCTGTGACAAGAATTGTTGTCTCCTGAGCTGTCCTTTTAGTTTTCTCCTTTTGTTCAACAGCTTAATGGCAGTACAGTTAGCAGGAATGATCATTATCTTTGCTTAATCCCCTACCTTCATAGGGTATTTTCTTCTTTCTTATGGTAAATAGCTTACATGGAGAACAATTCTGAACCCTCTAGTCATCCTCCTTTATTTACTACAGTACACTGATCTTGCTAAGAGAGCCAGCTATCTTTTCCATTTCAACATGAGTCTCCTTGTATTGCATACAAATGTTCTTTCTCAATTACATTTACCTATTCACACCATAGATTTTGAGATCTGTCTAAAGATGCCCCCTAGGGACACAAAATCCCTTAATTGATAGCTGCTTTTGCAATACTGTAAGATTTATATGTTAGGTTCTGCATGCCAGTGATGAACCAAACTTCTCTACTTCAGTTTTGTGTTGTACCTTCAAATTATTTGAATTTATCCTCAGCTTCTTTCTGTTTCTGTGAGTAATGCAGACTGAAGTCTTAATCTTCCATTATGGGAATGCTACAGAACAAGAAGAACAAGGTAGTCATGGTCACAGCCAGTAATGGAGGTCGTTGGAGTTAGTGGTTATGAAAGCCTGAATATATGACAGAAGTATCAAACTCAAAGTCACTGGACTTATTTTTGGTGACGTGAGCCAGTGGAGCTCAACTTCCGAACATAGTTTACAACACTGGAATTGCAGGAAAAACACAAGAATAAAAAAAACCCCACCAACCAACCAACCACCTCCCCCCCAAACAAATCGAAACAAACAAAACACAAAAAACACTCCAAAACCACAAAAAACCCAAACAAACCCAAAACATCCTTGATTGCAAGCCCTTGTCTTTTTTTGCCTGACTGTGGAGCTCTATCTGCAACTAAAGGAGGTGGGAAACTGGCAACCCTGAACAAAGAAATGGTAGCAAGTTGATTATTTTTGCATGGTACATACACAAAAAAAATATAGCTAACACCAGCTGTTTGCCTCCTGTATATAGAGGCAAAAGATGAGATTAAAACTGGACATCAATTCTAGCATACAAATATTGAAGCATCTGTCAAATGTTTGACACTTAAGAAACAGAACTTTGTTTACTCTGGCATACTGGAAGAACATCTGGTAAAAAAGAGCAGAACATGGAACAACCTCAAACAAAGCCTTGCTCCTGGGAGGATATTGCTATGGTAACTAATTAATCTTAGCTTCTCTCAGAGCAACGTTCCTTTTACCATTAGACTACCCAAAAAACATCAGAATGTCCTGCAGACCAAATTTACCATTCATAGTAATGAAGATATTTTGGTATTCCTTACAAATCCTTATAGTCTTAGAAATTAGGTCTCTAATACTAGAATGATTAAGGAATGAAACTGTAAGCTAAATGCAGTCTGTGGGTTTCCATACATCTTGTCACTTGGGAAGTGAATATTGTAATGAATACTCAGGAAATCTTGGTGGTGATTTATTTCTGCTGTGCAAAAAGCTGAAACATGGCCCAAGGTTTCCATCATAATATGAAGGTATGAAATGCTGAGCTAATCAATCTGTTCTTTTTTGTTATTTTTCTTGCAAATTATACCTCTTTTACCATAGTTGTATTATAAATCTTAACTTGAAAGCTTTGCATTGTATTACCAGAAGAAGAAGGCATGAGTATACTGTTATATTCATGACTTGCTGAGGTCTAATTTTACTTCTAAATGATGTTTCATAGGAGTATCATTTAACTTCGCAGCTACAGCTCTCCTGCTTTTAAAATGGATATAAATTTTTTTTGTCACATAAAGTTGTTCTGAGAATTAATTGCTTCATGTGGTAGGTATGTGATACTTCAAAAATTATGGCATATAGGTGATGAACTTTATTACCAGGTAATTATTATTCATATACTGAGTTCTAATTAACTGTTGGGAGATGAAGATAGTATCTATATCTCTATTTTGATGTCAGGAATGCTACACAGTTATAGACCCGACATAATGTAGTGAAGGTGCATCTCTGTGAATAGCTGCTGCTTTTACGCAATCCCTTTCATCACTATAACCTAGTGAATAAAAGAGTGCATTGCAGTATTTACGCTATTAAGGGAGTTACAACTACTGCCAGACAGACATACTTTATCATAAACAGAAATGAAGAAATGGTTCTGCATTTCTCTGGACCTGTGATTAGTGACTTCAGGCAGCATCTTAAGTTATCTTTTGTGGATACAGAGGTGAATGTTCCTGAGTTCTGTAGCATTTTTGTCACAAATGCAATGTTTAACATATATTGAACTAAGGGAATTGATGAAAAATAAGTATCTTGGCAACTATGTATATTAATGTGAACAGGTCATAATGTTAGGTAGCAAAAGCTCTGACTGATGATCGTATATTAAGAGCTTGGTATCCAGGCTGGGGATGAATGCTGAGGTTTACAAAAATAGTTACTGTAAGACTCAGTGTTGAGATCTAAGGTGCTCTGTGCACTTGCTATCTCAAAATTACAGTATTGGAATTGCACAGTTAAAATTCTGCAGTAGGCTGGGTGATTACTTAGTAACACGCAACTGCAATTTCAGCTGACACCATGAATTAACAGCTCCTTCAACTTCAATAGTGCTTCAATTAAAAAAGCAATGATAGCCAGTAAATAAAGCATCCAAGTTTCATACCTAGTATATACGTTTTGATTCTTTTTGGAGGGGAAAATAAAATCTAAACCCCACAAGATGGAGGATTTGGGGGGATGATTCATTACATCTTGTTATTCACAACTAAAGCCACCCTGTAATTCTGACAATTGTCAGGATACTGAAAAGGGACTGATTAGCTGTTTTTTTCCATTTTTCATTGTACAGGAATCTGCAACTGAAATTACACTATTAAGTAGCAATCTTAGAAGACGTGATCTCTTGCTGCTACACAAAAGGATTATAAAATACTGTCCTGTGTTTCAGGGTAGCTTTAATTCATCATTGATTATGAATCATTATTTTGATGGTAAATTTGTTAGACTTCAATTCCTAGATCTGAAATATTTTGTGAGTGCAGTGGGGTAATGAATATTGTTAGATATTTATTGCACTAATTCTTGAATGATCTTTTAAGTGATCACACTAATGGAACAAAACTATTAGTTTTTTTTTGATAAGGTTTTTGTGTTAGCCAGTTAATTTTTGAGCATAAAGTTTAAGCAAAATTTAAGTTCAATTTTTAAGCATAAAGGAACTTATTTAATATGTACATTATTATATTTAATCACTTGATGCACACCAGCTTTCCTTCAAATAGCAGTTCTGTTCTTTCATAGCTCAGTTGTTGATAAAGGTCCAACATTAAACACAAAATTTGCCAAATTGTTCTTTAGGATAACATCTACATGAAAATTATTCATAGAGTCAAACCATTTTGGCTGCTTTACATCTAGATTGTTATTGTACAAGTCACTTTTCTGTGCTCATTTGCAATTTTTTTTTAATGGAAGCATTTAAATTAGGGTTAGTTTTCATTTTTTCTTAAACATTTTCTGCAATATTTAGTTTTGTGCCAATGTGTTCTTTGGTCATTGGCAACAGACTACTCTTTGTTAGCCTAGACAGCAAGCTAAGAAATCTGGAGTTTGTTTGATACCAGTTATTAAACATTTATCATGAATTTTGGGGACATTTTTCTCTCTTTATGACAGGTTAGAAAATAGTTTGGAGGCCTTGGTTTTGATTTACTTTTTCTAGTTTCTGATGTCAAGCATTTAGCTGGATTGCAGAACAGACTGCATTTCAAGACCCAGTTTGTGTAAGAATAACTAAGGCAATCTTTGGTCTTACTGACATCTATCACAGGCTTTACCTTTCCTGTCTTATTGTTCTTTAAAACCGTGATAAAGTTCGAAATAGGAGCGTATCTTAAAGGGCAGTGACTTCAACTCCCTCTCAAATAGTTCAGTATAGTACAAATATTCATTAACTATTTTTTCTCTTTGATAATGCTGACTGTGGGAGGATGCTTGCAATTTGTTGTTGAACTAAGTACGTTCTCAACTTACTTAGTACAAAGTTGAGAGCCAGGTTAAATAGCAGTGCCTGGTTAAATTGTCTGTAATCATTGCATGTGAAGAAGGCAGATACAGAAAAGTCCAACAAAATATTAGGTAACTTTTTGCTGCTTTGCTAAGCTGTATTGGGCCTAAATCAGGCTTTAAAGCAAATATTACAGGCTAAGAAAGCTGTTTTTCCTTTTGCTTTCAATGTTATTTTGTAGAGATCCAGTTTGATAATGGATTTCAATTAAAAAATAAACCAACAGGGAGAACAAAGTTATTATCCAGCTTTGTATTTCTGAGTATTTTCATTACTTATCAGTTACTACAGTTGGTAACAAAACTCAGTATGAGAATTTGACTGAAGTTTAGTGATATTTGAGGGCTTACTTCATACTGACATTCTTGGCATAGATCTCAGATCTTTTACTCTTCCTGCATGTTTCCATTCCACAATTTTTAGGTCTTTTATTCATTACTACATCCAAGTTTCAAAGAAAGAAATTATTTTTGAACTTTTCGTGGTACAGTGTGTTTAAGAAAGAATCAAAATGCTTTGTAGATTGAATAAAAAAATTGCATTTTTTTTTCTTACAGCAGCTTGTGAAGGTCCCAAAAGAGAGACAACATCTTAGTCTGGCAATAAATAGGAACTGCCGCCAAAAATAGATAGGATCTGGAGCCTAATTTTCTACTAATCTAAACAGATGGTATGACTGTATGTGCTGTGATAGAGTGGACATGTTGGTTGGTGGATAAAATACCAGCCAGTAAAGGATGGATAGCAATTTTCTAGTAGAACTTAACCCCTTTCTGTGCTGTCCCCTTAAATTGAGTCATAGAAGAAACAAAAAGGAATGTGGAGAAAGGTCTTCCAGCTAGCAGAGACTTTCCCAAAATCTATGGATTTGAAAGTGGCGCATTCTTTTTTATGGAGAGGTGATTGTGGTAATGAATAATTAATTAGATTTGTATGATGAAGTCAGCATATCTCAAAAGAAATTTTGTATACTTTCTCATAGATGAGACAACTTTGAAATATATCTTTCCATGTCACATGGGTTTAAAAAAACCCACAACCCAAGAAGACAGGTGCAGAGTGAGTTAATGACAAGCTGAATATCCTTCATAAGTTGGGGGGGTGAAGAGTGGGGGTGGTGTTGTGTGTCTCTCAGAATATAATTCCTTCCAATGGGTAGTTTGTTCTGAAATAATGAGAGCAGTGTGAAAGCTTTAGTTAGAAAAGGAATGTGAATATTTTTTAAGCTTCTAAGTTTTCTCATATTTTTTGATGCAAATCAAATACTGCTAAACAACATGAAAGATGTTCAATCAGTAGATCCCATGTAGAACACACAGAAAAAAAATCCAATTTGTCTTTGGTTGTGTTGGTCATCTACAACACTGACACCTGAAGCAGTGTTAAAGGAGCTGGCAGGATGACAGATAACAGATTTATCATGAACATCATGCAGATTGTTGTACACAAATTTTATTGAGTGATTCTATTTTTAATGCAAACTGCCCACAGCCAAAAACGTAGAAAAAGAAAGTTTCTAATTCACTGAGAGATCAGCAGCCTTAAGGACATGCTGATTTATACTGTATGCTTCTGCTCCTGGTTAGCGCCATCTGCCAGTACAGCCTCCTCTCTCTGTGATCCCAGTCCTTTAGATCATGTGTACCTTGCTAGACTCTAAAGCAGATCCAGAATTGATAATTTTGTAAAACTGTACTGAAGATCAGGCACATAATCAAACTGTTGTAATTCCGCCTGCTTTTCGTTTATTTCTAAGAATCAAATTAATTCTATTATTTATGCTATAAAATTTCGGAGCTCCCTTAAAGAGATATTTTGATTTCAATTATGTAGCTGCTAAAGAAAACTATTAGAATTATTTCTAGTAGCTTCAACTCTTAAATACCTTGTTTTCATCCTAGCTAGTTATTATAATACCATTACATTATTACGCTACTTAGAACTGACAGAACAGTATTAATATCTTGCATGGGGCTGCTATGCAAAAGAGGGTTATTACATGATGTGTGCCAATTCTGAAGCAAATCACTCAGGCAAACATAAACATTTAGTTTGTGCCTGTTCTCACAAAGTACCTTTTGTGGGTTTCCTTGAACTTTGATTGTTCTTGGTCATTGTCTAATGAATTTTTGTTATAAGAGGATGTTGTAACCAACGCATTGGAAAATATGTTGACACATCACACTTTCAAATAGGAAGGGATACAACTTCCAGCACCCTAGTGTGTCAGTGTACTGGTAGACCAGATCTATCAAAGCTGGCATGAGGAAATATAAATTATTACTGAGTCACTTACTCTCTGGGTTGTCCTTCAGAAATTTACTGTTATGTAAATCTTGACAGGAGCTGCTGCAAACTGGTTAAAAAAAGTCTTAGCCCCTTAGCTTATATAAATCAGAGTTGCTTGCAGTGTTATGTGCATTGGACTTCCAATGTTTTCGACAATAAAGCAGTGCATTAAAAATCCCTTGCATACTGCTTTGTAACAGCTAACTTATCTTCTTACAGGAGCCACAGTATTTTGTAGTTCCTCCATTGCAGTGTTCCTCCAGTCCAGTGTAGTCAGGGTTTGTGTTAGTTCAGCGATTTTTCTGTTGAAACACTTTTAGGAAGGTAAAGAAATAGAGGCTCTGGACTTCTTGATTTCTCCTCTCTGCAGAGAACTCATTATCTTGTCGCTCTAGCAGATACACGACTCTGATACCCATCTCACGGGTCTTGCCTTCTTTCTTGTTCACTCTCACCATTTCAATAATATTAAGCTGTCTCCCACACCTGAACTGTAATATCCTCTTTACCCCATCTTACTCACTTATTACTCTATTGAACTTATGTCTGGACAGATGCTTCCAATTATTGATGATCTATTTGCATAGTTGTCGGAGTTTCTTTTTCTCATAGAAAAGGAGTTCTTTCTTCTCATCAAAAAAAAAGAGAATAATTCCCTCACCCTCATAACCTTAATCTTAGCTTGTCATTTTCTAGGGAAGATGAATTGTCACTGTGCCTGCGTGGCATCTCTCAAACAGGTAATGATCCAAGTGGGATTATCCATATTCACATTCACTGTTTACTGTAATAATGCATGTAATACACAGTTCACATTATTTTATGATTGGTACGTTTATACTTTATGGAGACTTTGGGTGCTAAAGCAGTCCACATAGACTGGTATTAACAACTGTGTGTATTTACTGAAATGCATTTATTTCTATGGAGTACGCATGGAAAAAAGTCTCAGTCTTTGGATATGCTGGACAGGCTTAGTAGATGGCACTGAGATTCATGTGTTTTCCTGAATTGTATTTAAAAGAAGTATTTTCAAGTGTTATTCAACTTAAAATCAATTCAAGAAGTCCTAGTGCTTTTGGGAGATGGATCTCCCTGTTCTTCAGAGCTTTTCCTACAATATCAATACATCATTCCAGGAAAAATGAGGCAGGTCTCAAATATTTAATTTTGCCTCAGCTTGCTGAACAGTTTTTAAGGGATGGAAAAGCATATATGAAAAATGAAACAGTTTTGTAGGAAGGATTTCACATCATATAACCTGGGTGTTATATTGAAAATGAAAAACATTAAGTAACTGATATGCAAAATGCTATGTGTAGTAGAAGTACCTGCATAGAAAATAAAGAGCTGTTACTACAATTCTAAAGAAAAAAAAAAACCAAAACAAAAAAACCCGAAAAATTTAGTAGGTAAATAGTTATTGGTGTTTGTTATGAAAGATTGTAGTGCCAACATTCTGAATCAAATGTTATAGAGATAATATAGAAGCCTGGCTGTAATGGAGCTTCTAAAATGTTCTTCTGGGGTTTTATTGACTTTGCTCTGTGGCTTTTTTGGGGTGAGTTTTTTTGACTTTGAAGAAGTAGTTTTGTCAGCTAATCACCTGGCTCTGTAATTGAAGGTAAGGATAGAGGAAAGGTGACTTATAAGGAATGGTCTAGGCATTTTATCTGTAAATCGTGTTTTTCTTATGTTGAAATCATTCTGTCTACAGACAGATGGAAAAAATATGGCACGGTCTGGACAAATTCTGTTAGATTATTCCTGATCAATGCGTTTCACCTGCCGCTGCCATGAGAACACATCAAAGTAGAGCTTCTTTCTATTCGTTGTTCCGTTAAATGTTGTTGATGGTGGAAAACTTGATGACGCAGGAGAAGTAAAGCCAACCAAAATTCTTTAGTTAACACAATTTCAATTAAGACTGTGCTAGATAACTCAGTCTATTGCGAGCTGGGAGGCCACGCATTCATTTCCAGTTCCCTTTCACTAAAACACTAAATCCCACAATTAGCTGAACTGAGAGAAAATATATAGATGGTTTAGCTTGGAAAATATATTGGGAAAGAAGGGATGAATACTAACCAATGGCAGGCTATACATGATGAAAAGCCAGTGGATTTTCACTAACTTCACCACTGTTAACCTGTGCAGTAATATTTTCCTCTATGTATTTGCATAGCTAATGCTGCTAACGTATGCTGCCTCATGGAAACAAAAATGCTGTAATTCTGGTCCTCTTTATCAGCTAGTAAACGCTTTCCAAAGATTCTTTTTCTGGAGGTTGAAAAAGGGATAGTATAGTAGACTTTGACCTCTAGAATGTCAAAATAATTTTGCATGAAGAATGTCTCAGAAGATATCTACAGAGGCAATAAATTAGAATGCCTTTGGTAATATTCCTGTAGGGTCATTCCAATATTTTATTCAATTGTAAGCCTTTTGGATTTATACTCGAGAAAATAAAGCATTCACTGATTATATTAAGAAACATATTGTTGGAATCTGTAAGAACCATCAGTCATGGTCAACTGAATTATTGTCCATTTTCATAAATTCTCTGGAAATAACGCTGATTTTTAGAAACACAACCTATTTAATATCTTTTGAGAGATGCCCTTTAAAATAGCATATGTGCAGCTATAGGCATTGTGATTAGGAAGTGTTATTCGGTTTTCATGGTTTGAATAATACAGTGCCACACAAAGTAACATGATTTATTTATACTCTAATTAGATACAGTTAAATTATTGGGTCTAACTGAACTGCAAAAAACTGCTTTAGGAGAAAATGTACAGTAATATTTGGTATTTTATGCAACAACATCTCTTTGTGGGGTAAAAAGAGAATAGGCAGTCCATAAAAGCTATGAAGTCATGCAGAACATGATTCTGAGAATGGATGACTACAAGACAGTAAGCTAGGAAGTGATTAAACAAAAAGTGTTATAGTGTTCACCTTTTAATCATTGGCATTTTATGGTTTTGCAGGGAACATTGTTTATTGGAAAAAAATGGTACATAAAGACAGCAGGAGGAGAGCTTGCATGCAATGCTCTGCCCATCTGAGTGGTATTCAACAAGAGCCCAATAGGTTAGTAATCTCTGCTGATTTAGAAATGAACAGAAGTATAAGATGGAACAGATGAAAGCCCATTATAAAATTTCTCCAGAGCCAACTCACTATCATTGGCAGATATTTAGCTTTTTTTGCTCAAGTACTTCAGAAAGTGAATTCTACCACTTAACATACAAATGATCTGTTCCTTACTGGTGCTGAACAGTAAGCTGGCAGATCTTCTAGATCTCATAATAGTAGCAATAGTAGTCTATTCTGAAACAAATGATTGTCAGATCAAGCAGTATCTGTTCAAAATACTTGATTTTATAAAATTATTGTTACCTGTAACCATTTGTAGTCTCAATTTTCAATCACTTGGGATATATTTGCATTTCAGTAATTATACGCCTTTACATAACTTCTTAGCTTGAGCTTCACAGTTTGACCCAAGTAGTCCTGTGATAGTGAGGCTGTTTGACTTGATAGTATCGCTATAAAACAATTTTAATGTTTCTTTCTGACTTTTGGTCGTCTGTCACATTTAATGTGTGATTACTTTAAAGAATTGCTTAGAACCAGAAAGGCACCTTGTGGCAGATCTTAGCTTCTAGTTTGCCAAAAGTGCTTAGTGTGTCCCCATTTTGATGATTTTTAGCTTAAGAGATGGTTGTGCTATTCACTGTTGGCAGTAAAAACAATTAAAGCATCTTTATCAGATGCCTTATGAAAGCATGGAAAAGAACAACTTGTGTGTTGCATCTCAAGCTAGAAAGAATGGTTTAGCTTTCAATATACTGTAAAAGAAAAATTAAAAACTTAATTATTATGTAAATTCATTCTTATCAGAGAAGGATATTAGTCTTGAAGTTGGGAGCTTTCCCCTATCTGCTGAATTCATAATGAGGCAATTGGGGGGAGGCAGGGAGTAGAAGAAAGGCATACTCTCCTAGGACTGGATCTCAACTGAAGCCTATATCAGGTTTTGACCTGCATTACCTGTCCAGAAAACTTTGCAGTGAACTGGAAATAAATGTTTGTGAAACAGCTGTACTGTTGTTTTCCAGTAGAAGAGTAAAATAATACAAAAGCTGGATATGGTAAAAACAAAGGTCTCTGGTACATATTAGTAATAGAAATAGGTATAGCTGTAATAGAAATAGGCAAGAAATTCTAGCATTTCAGGTAAGCAGATCAATATGGGAATGGCAAGAAAATGGTGAAAATTGTGAAATGCACAATTTTCAAATCGGGTATGTGAAAAAGTCAGAATTTCATTTCCTCATTGTTGCCTCAGTATGTGGTTGGCTTTATTTCTAAATAATTTATTTTTCAAGGTTCAAGCCTGTTGGTAAGCTTAGAATTGTTTTTTTCATATTTCCTCATTTAAATGATGGATTCATTCTATTGTTAATTATTTGTATTTCTCAGGCTGAGAGGTAGTAGTAGATGTAAATTTTATTGCCCTACTAAGTGATTATCAGCTAGCAGTGGTAAAAATTCAAAAACTAGTTGAAGCCTTGAATTTAATTAGTTTGATATTCATTTGAATTTGGCAAATAACTTTTTGACTGGGAAAAAATGGGCAATTTTTTTTCACAGTTACATCTAAGACGCTGTCTTTGTTTTCTTTTGTTTTAATTAAAATTATGCTTGGTATTACCCAGGGGGCTTCTCTAACAAGATCTGGAATATGTAGTTTTTTTGAAAGATAGAGATCTGAATGAGTTGTTCTAAACTTTGTTTGAGGAGGTGCCATCTGTCTCTAAGGGACTAATTATGAGCTTTGCTCTATGCATAGCCTAATACTGTCATGGAGAGGAGGGATATCAGTCAGGTAGACTAGTGAAATTTCCCTCTAAAAGTTTGCACTTGAGTTCCTATTGAGACCAAACTCTTCCTGCAGGTGCCATTGTGTACAGCTTTGTGCCCATTTTCTGTGGCTGTCACCTGTTATATACTGCGCAATACTGATAGCATATTTTATAGAGGGAAGGCTGCACACTGGTGCAAAATAGTACAGAACAGGGAATAATTTGCCTATGTATGTTTCACATTGCCTTTGCTTATTTTCACCTTCATTTTCCAAAGTAGTTTAAAAAAAATGTGCTACTTCAACTTGAAATTAAGGTTTAGACAAGGAAGGATCTAAACAGAGGTTTACCCTCCTCCCCATAGTTCTTCCTGAAGGAATCTCTCACTATGTATGCCTCTGAAATTGACATGAAAGTGGTGGGGTTTTTTTGGAATGCAGCTGGAGTGGGGAAGAATCCCTCTGAGTCTGCTGGTAGCGGCTTTTACACATAGACCAAAGAACTTTAAGGGAAGAGCAACTGTTTCTATTTTATTTTATTTTTTTCCCCTCCTCTGCCGCAGGAAGCCAGCATTTTTATGTTGAGGAAAGGTGATACTAAATGAACTGGGAAAACAGACAACAGTTGCATTTCTTTTTTTATTACTTTAGAGCAATTAAATCTTACATAAATAAGAATGGTATGAGAGCCTGTGTAAGGGCAAGAGGTAAAACCACATCTTAATGATGCCAAAAGAATAGACATTGCTCTTCTTGTTATAAGGCTTAGTTTTCAGTACTGTGGTATGTAAACTCTGTAAGAATGATTTAATGATAAAATAGGAGATGAAATGCCGACACATGATTCTTGTATCTGATTCTTGCAGCTGGGATTACACCTTTTGAGATGCTAAATTTGAGGAGGCAAAAGAATTATCTCTATTTGGTAACAAAATTTAAATATTGTGATACTGAACTGACTAACTGTGACTCAGCAGAAGGATAATTGTGAGGATTCTGTAAGGACTCCAGGGCTCCTCACTGCATAGTTCAGCTTTAGCATGGAGTATGGGTCACTTTTCACAGTTGGGAACCCAGACATTAATATAATGAAATACTGAACAAATATTTTGGAAGCTTTGCCTCAGAAAAACTTGAAACATGGAACCTAGATGTCATAGAACTGAATTTTCTGAAGCTTTACTATAGAATTTGGAATAAAATTTATCATAAGTAACTGGTTTTGACCATTCTGGGTCTAGTGCTGAAGACTTTTGGAACTGCTGTGCAGAACCAACATGGAATATTTTTCCTCTGAGGTCTTCCCACACTTGCATATTACTGTTATAGAAAAAGACTTGAACTTTTGCTGCATGTACTTTCAGTTTGCCCGTAATGCTATGTGTTCATCAGATGTATATTGAGTTCTTATGAATTGAATGAGAGAGTAGTGTTTAGCAAGGTTGGTTTGCTTGGTTTGTTACTTGAAACCTCTATAAATGTCAGTTTTGTACTGGGGAGAGGAGGGAGTTGCTGAACTGCCAGCTGCTCAGCATGAAAGTCTTGGGAGATAGGATTTACAGTCCTGACCTGAATCCATGTAACCTCTCTGAATTCTGGATTGCCGAAGTGGTGTGTTGTCAGTGTAAAATAGCACTGTGCTATCAGGATGCCAGCAGCAATGAAGATGTACTGCATGTGTTTCATGAATACTAAATTCCCATGTAAAGTTCAGATAGAAAGCTCCACATGCATCAGTCATGTTTATTCTTCTTGTAGCTATCTCCTGGTGCCATATGTAAACATTTCAAAATAAGCTTCTAATGCTTAAACTGAATAAAATAAGAGCTTTGTCTCCAATGTTAGTTTAGAGAAGTTAATGTGATATGTGTTGTGTACTCCCTTATTGATTGATCACAAATGACATTGCCCGAGGATTCAATAATTAAAGACCCACTTAGCTATTTTATTCTAAATTACTTTTGCATTACTTTCTCTCCTGCCCCTCATAAAGTTCCAAAGTAATTTAAAATGGCAGAATTGATAGTTGCTGCTAGTAGACTTACTGGTTACATCTGTACAGCTAAATTAAATGTGCTTTGGACCATTCTCAGGCAAAACCCATGTCTATTTTATGAAACTGCTTTACCCTCTATCACAAGGGACAGGTAGGCAACATGCACACTGTCCTGTTTTTTCTGGGAAAACATCCTTGTTAGCTGCTGTGTCCACAGCCAGGGAATTGTTTAGGGGAGTGTAATGTTTGAGACTTAAAAATGTAACAGTCTAAACAAGTATGTTTCAATGTCCCTTACAGTATGCTTTCCCTTTCCAGGCACTGATTAATTTGCTACCATGAATGTGCATTTAGATAGGGTTCATTTCACTTTAACTGTTTTAAAAGCTAGGAATCTAGTCTAAGATATTGGGCAAGTGCTGATAGAGAAATCATTAGATAATCCTTCATATCCTAACCTCTGTCTGAATTATCCACTGAATGTATGAAACATGCATAAGACAAAACAGTGCACAAGTAGATGACATCAACCCTTTCAATTATGTGCACTACCTTGGAGGAGATATCTGTACAGGAAAGCAAAAACTTAGTTTGAAGAAGTCAGAAGTACGAAATAGAACTGTGAGGTGTGGGCTTAGAAATAGTGGCAAAAATTGTATGTATGTAAGGTCAGTTAAAGAAAAGCGCAAAGTTAAAATAAAGTAAGAAGCATGGCTGCAGAGTATTGGAGAAGGAGGGTATTGGAAAAGTGAGGGTGTGACAGATCCTGGAGGACAAACAGCAATGGAAAAGCGAAATAAGCTGTTATAGTTGCTTTTAGGGAAGGCTAAAGCAAATGGAAGTGGGCAGACAAGAGTTTTAAAAAGCAGAAAATCTTGAGTAATCTGAGAGCTGGTTTAGTAAAAATTAGCCTTCTAAAAGGATGAATCCCTCCAATTTAAAAATCCTGTATTTGGAGCACTTTGGAAAAAAATCTCACCTGAGCCCCTACTATGCATCGACTACATCATAATTAAGTTTTAGTCTTCTGGATTCATATTCTGACAGATACCAGAGTCCTTGCCTCATTGCATAATTGGAGAGTAAAATAGAAATGTTCCTTTCTAATAGATATATAAAGGAATAAGGATATTATAAAATTCCTGTCAAATTACTCCATGTAAATTACCTAATCAATACCATAGCTACATAATGTAATGTCAAAAACAGCTGAATTACACCATTACAGTAATCAACTGTCCCTGTTCCAGATTACAGGGTTTTATAATTACAATGTTTCTTGATCAACCCACTCCACTTCCCACTGTCATAAATCTCTGGAATTGCTACATATATTTACCACTGTATATGTTTCCATCCTCTCAAAAAAGTATATTTTCAAATAATTTTTCCTAGAAATCCTCTTTTGGTGAATGCTGATCCTGGCATGTTCGCTATATACTAGTTAGCGTAATGGCAAAGCAGAGGTTCTGTAGAGTACCCTCCTGCCCCATCACTACTACATATGTGCATATATATAAATCTACAATAGTGGACAGTGATGAAGTTCGTCAGGAAATGCAGACCACAAAAACCTGAATGTTGAGACCTCCTTCATCTTAGACATGCTCTGAGGCCTTGACCTAAGCTAGTATCAAGTGATGCAAGAATGCTGTGGTTATGCAAGTTTTTAAAGGAAATGAGATTAAATGTGGTACTCACTAGGAAGTTACTCTTTAAATACTTAGGAATTTGATAAACCAAAGTGCTAAAATGCAGTTAGGTCTCATCTGATTCACATCAGTATCAGTAAGAAATGAATGTGTATTGGTTCCCTTGAAATAGGAATACCTGGGGTCTCATGTCTTTGCAAGAGAAAAACGATAAAGATGAAAGATCTTTACACATGGAATAAAAGGGGATGAGCAAAGCAGCCTTCTGGTACCACTTGGAAGGCAGTTAGCACCAAGAGAGTTTCTCCCCAAGATGCAAGCATAGCAGTGAGTTTGACTCCCTTAGGCTAAGGTTCTGAAAACCACTTTTTAAAAACTCAAGTGCTCTAGGTATGTTAGCAGAAAAAAACCAGCAACAACTGAGCAAAACATAGAGTCATAGAATAGTTAGGGTTGGAAAGGACCTTTAGATCATCTAGTTCCAATCAAATCGCCTAGTTTCAACCAGATCATCTTTTCCAACCTATATGACTGTATGACTATGGGCTTCACCTTATAGTACAACTTGAGGGTATAACAACAAAGGCCAACATTAGGTAAGCAATTTTTGGTTGTAACACTTCTTCAAACTCAGTGCTTTTGAAACTGACTGGACATTCTAGGAAGGTAAGTGTACCTTATTTAACTTCCCTAGTAAAGTATTCAAATATAATAAAATTGACTTGTTTGTTATTAAAACATTACCATAAAATGAAAAGATATTTTACATATGCCTTTTTAATTCTGGACAGCGAATCTGATCAAATTTCTGTGAGATTTAGCATGCTCAGAGTCAGGTCAGAGGTAGAGAACAAGTTTTTACACCATCACAGCCTCTTTATAAAATAGGTGGCTTTCTTTTCAGCTTCAAATCATTTTTCTCAAATACAAGGCTTTATGCTATTTGAAAATTATCTGTTCTCAGTAACCAAACTGTTACTATCTGCAGAAGCCAAAGATCAGGGCTTCCTCTGGCCCTCAACGTGAGTTTCCACTGATCATTCACAACTTTCCTTCTTTCTTGCCTAAAAATCATTTACAGCAGATATGAACCAGTTAATATCAACTCAGAAGACAAAGAAGTATTGGTCAGGAAAGGAGTTAAATCAAAGACCTACTCAATTTTCAGCTAAATGGTTCTGGTCTTCTTCCCCTCCTGTACCAGGGAAAGCTGGCAGAAAAGCTGAGTCTGGTTCACTTTTTGTGAGCATAACACTGACCCAGTTTAGCGCCAGAATAGTTATGCCCTCTTGTACAAGAAATGTAAGGTAGAAAAAAACCGTCTGGCTTATACAGGGGACAAATCTGTTCATGCAATGCAATTCAAGCTTCCTTACGTGAAGGTGACTTGGTAAGAAGGTGTATCTGTGGCTTGGCCTGAGTAAGGCTGACAAGGAAAATTCTCATGAAACATTTTTTTCATAGGAATATGGGAAAGGACCACCTCAGTCATAGTCTGTTCTTTCAAAGTAACGAATCAGTGTGCATCTTCATTGGAACTTGCCTGTTTACGGAAATCAGAATGTTTTCCACAGACCATTTTCATTTCAGCAAAGCTGAGGTAGGGCTGTGACAGATCCCTGCTGAGTTTCTAGCTGGCTCCCTTGCCTCAGCCTTTGGCAAGACGCCTGGCAGATTGACAAGCAATAGAGTGCCTGACAAGCTAGGGTTTTCTGGCACCTGTGCTCATCACTCCTTGGTAGGAGAAACTCTCAGGTTTGTCAATGATGCCAAGACAGCTTGGTGGAGTGCTTCAGATTGAGGGCTTGCTTTTCTTTTCAAACTGTGGCATATGAATATAACCAGCATGAATGGTGATTATTTTTAAATAGCTCTGCAAAAAGGCAGGGCAAAATAATTTAACTAAAATGTTTGTATAATGTGAAGGGGAAACCTTTCAGGTGAAAACACTTTCCATTTCTGGCTTGAGAGGAAAATAAATACATGCTATTTTTATTGAATTAAAATATTTATTTGACATTGCTGTTGCTTAATAGCAAAATCCAAAGATAAAATTCCAATATATTACCACAGTAATGAGACTATCTTAATCGGGTTCTATATGTTTTCACCAAGTAACTGAAAATTAGATGTTGCAGATCTTGTTATCACATATGGATTGGGAAATTCATATGTGAGGTAGATCAAATAAAATGTAGATTTGTTCTTTGGCATTTGCCCTGTCTGATAGTTCTTATTACCAGGTTATCCTGTTTTGGCTAGTTGTGTTGAAAGTGGGAAAAAATAACAAGCTGTGAGGGTTTGACAAACTACTCAGTAATAAAATGTTAGCCTGACTTCTGAACTAAAACTATTGCATCTTCAAATAACTTGTCAGTGGTTACAGGTGAATCTAGGAGAAGCGACAAAATATTGATTGGGGTCTACTCATGGGGGTTGTATCACCTAGTCTGCTGAATACTAATATTTCTGGTATCAGTGGCTTAATTCAGAATTAGATATAGTCCTTTTGCAGAAAGCATATATTTCATCTTTAAAAACACAGCCTCCTACCACTAACACCTTGCTCCCCTGTTCATCCACAGTAGCATTACTGCTCTGTGGTGTCACATGTTTTTGCCATTGACATTTCCAGTGTCTGAGGTCCCATCTCCAATAAAGACAGAATGTGGATTTTTTTTTTTTTTTTTTTTTTAGTTAGAAACTCCCTGCAATACTTCTTTCCTTTCTTGAGGCTGCACTGGACTTCTTCTCTTTTGTTTCACTCCTAAGTGATGGTTCAATTGAAATGTAAATGGATTCTGAGCATTTTTTTTCTAAAAGGGATTTGATTCAGACAAATCTCTCAATTTTATATATGCCTGAAATATTTGCTTTAAGAGAATGAAATAAATTTACCGTGCCATATTGTAAATGTCTTCAAACCCTGCTACCTTCCCTCATATTTTGATTAGCTACCTGCTATTTTGCTAAGCATACGATTTCTGTTCATTTCTTAATGTCAAGCAGGAAGTGGCTATGAGCAAGGTCTCACATATTTGATGGAAAGATATTTCCTTTCAATGTCTTTCTGCAATTTTTATCCTATCTAGAATGCACATCATACAAACCCCTCTTGATCACTATTCTTACTTTTTTCTTTCTTTCCTCTCCTAAAGATTTCCAGGTCTGGCTTCTTATCCTGACTTGGAGCTCTACTGAAATTTCCTATAGTATTCCAAGCATATATCTTTCAATTCAGTGCAAATTGGCAGTACTGCTGCAGTCAGCATTCATGTAGCTTTGCTTTCTTCTGCGTTGGCCTGCTCCTACTTCCAGAATATATTTCTATACCCTTTTCTGTCTATAGGAATCCATCCTTTCTACAGGCTTTGTTCTGGAAGTTAAGTAGTTCTGTCAGTTTCCTGATTAAACCAGGTCTTGCAGACTGCAATTTACTTCATGTTTCTTCTTAGATTCACATACTTGAGTTCCTTCTTTCTTGTTTATTATGTTCTTTGTATTCTTAGAGAAAGAATGGAAGGATCCCAGTGCAATGTGTCACTGTCTTCTAAATTATCATTTTTAACATCTTTTTTTCACTTGCTAGCCATGGCCTCATTATTTCCTCCTGGTTCAATAGCAGTTATCCATTAGTGTCTTTTTCCCTGAATAATGTGAATCACCTTTTTATCCTTTTAAACCCTTTTATTCTGTTTCAGATCCTATATGTACAGTATTTAATGTGATCATCTAATACATGCCTTTATTGAAATTAGTAGATTTTTCAATGCAGAAAGCTAAAAATAAAAACAAACAAGCAAACAATAAAAAGAACCCACCAAAAAGATGTCTAAGCCATATTTCCTTTAACCTCCATTTGTAATTGTGTCCTTATTCTATCAGCCATATTTTCATTCAACAAAATGGGAGGATTTGTAAAAAATGTATTTAATTGCAAGTTCCTGCTTCCCATAGTATTAGCAGCGCATCTGTAATGCTGCTACAGAAAATAATTTCTGTGTGAGAAGCATATTTTTACTGTCCTTTGTGCTGTTGGATCCTTAAAAATTATTTCAGATGAACCAAGAGTCGAAAGAGAAGTTTGATTTAGCTTGATCAAAAGAAGAATTATATCAGAAATCAGTAAAATCAGCAGATGAGGCATATGTGGTCAGGAGCATCAGCTAATGTATGTTTTATGCTAACTTCACTGATACTGTGGGAATATTGCACTTTAGGGTAACCAAACAAAATCCGGCAGATATGTCTTACACTCTAAGAATGGAGTAGAAGATATTATATAGGCATGTCCCTGTAAGGGCTCTGACTAAATTTAGAAGTTAAAGCCTCATTCAGCATAGTTAAAGTTTACTTCTCTTACCTGACCTGCCAGCCCATAAAATGGCTGCCTTTTAAGCTCTGCCTAGCAGGGATTTCACTTAACCTCCACCACAGCCAAGTGACCAGTGTGAAGAATAGAATCTCGTCTTGTACCATACTTTTCTTGCATTACTTTACTGCTCAGTGATTGTCATACTTTTTTCCGTCCCCTTGGGAACTACTTCCCACTGCTGATGGTTCATTACAATTGTCTTGAAAGCTGTGGAATCTACAGGACTGTCTGATTCAATTATTTATTTCTCTGTTTCTGCACAGGCATTGCCGTCTGTCTTTTCATCAAGTTTCCCATTTTTAGTGTTGCCCTTCATGCACAAAGTTCTCTCTAAGGCATATCAAAGTCATTTATTTTGATTCCTAATGTATGTGAGGCTTTCTTGAAGAGCTAGGAGATCCTGGTTTGTGATGGCATAGCTAGCACAATAAGCAGTTTTTCAATGCTTTCTTTATGTTACTCCACTGGAATGAGTGCATGGGTTTTTTTCCTTCTATACTTCTATCTTTCTGAGCTCCTGCTCCCCACCTTGTCCAGGGATGGGGAGAGATCTTGCAACCAAATAACTGCAAACACATCCTGTCTCTGCAACAAAGTGATTAGTGAGCTTGTGATATTCCTTTTGACACACAGCGGTAGGACATGTGCCATCATATATCTAAAAGACATAGTCTAAGGAGTTTGTGGATTTTTTTTGGTTTTTTTTTCTTTTCTTTTTTTTTTGGGGGGGGGGGTGTTAGCCAATTGAAGTATATGTGTTTAATAAAATTTATTTTAAATTATAATCTGAGTGCTATTACACTTTGTGGCAATTGCAACAGGAATCTCTATTGTTATCTAAGTTGATTTCTGCTGAAATATTAGATAGAAGGATAATTGCATAATCCATATAATTGCATGTTGCCCTCTCATATGTATTCAGATCTGATTAAAATAATCTCTTCTGCCATCCTGTTTGTGTATTTGTAAAGGTCAAATGTGTTATTAGGCTTGACTATTCAGCTGCAGGATAAAGAGAACTTTTTATAGCAACAGTAATGTGATACCCACAGAAATCTTGCTACTTCCAAAATGGCACCTGCTGGTCTCGAGGGTCACAGGCACATTTTTTTTCCTTATCTACCTAGGTGTAAGTCAGGTGCCCGGTCTAGATGAGTCAGTGAATAAGGTGTGAACCTGACTGGAAAGCTGTGGTGTTGCCTTGACAATGCTCAATATTGAAATGCTGTTAGTCTTGAGTCAGTTATCTTTTTGATCTTTACACTCATGTTGCATTTGGAACACTTATGGAATCACAGAATAGTTAGGGTTGGAAAGGACCTTAAGATCATCTAGTTCCAACCCCCCTCCCATGGGCAGGGACACCTCCCACT
>JANRGW010024372.1:0-17844 GCA_024733675.1 Psilopsiagon aymara
CAGCCCCGGCTCGGCGGCGGCCAGCCCGGGGTGCACGCAGGCGCCCGGCGGCGGCAGGCGGCGGGAGCCGGTGCTTGAAGGGACGCTCAGCAAATACACCAATCTTCTGCAGGGCTGGCAGAGCAGGTAAACCGCTGGGCCCAGGGTCCTCACCCGCAGTCGCCCCCCGCCACAAGATGGTGTCCGGGCAGCCGCCGACCCTTCCCCAGCCTCCGCGGGCAGGTAGGCCGGGCTTTGTCGCCATCTCTGCCCGAGGCCAGGCGCCTTTCCCCGCCGCTTCCCTTCCTTCTGTGTTACTTGTTTGTCTTCCCAGCCAAAGGAGCGTAAGGACGGGGCGGGGGCAGGGGGGAGTTAACGACGTATATGGTGGTCTGCCGGCTGCGTCCCGTTTTATGCTCCTTTCTTACTACGTCAGACTTCTTCTGTGAAGTTATCTTGGATAACTAAAGAATGAAAAACTGGGCGAGAAACTTCCAAAATAAATGGGGAAAGAATGATACGGTTGTAATTATTATTACAGTTACCTGTGTGTTCATTAAGATGTCTTCTGTTGCTATATCCTACCTGTTTGGCAAGTCTTAAGTTACGTTGGGAATGGTGACAGGCCCTGGTCCTGCAATTTGTTGGGTGTGGACACGCTGATGTGCCTCTGTGGATGTCACTGGTTTTGAATCTAGCGTCTCAGTATAAAATTGTTTACAGCATTCGAGCCCAGACTCTGCAGTTAAAAATGCCGTATTGAGATCTGTTGAAATTGAGAAAGAAGCAAATGCTATAGAGAGCACATTTACAGGACTAGTTACAACCCCCTGCACAAACCTTTAAAAAACAAACACACACAAGCCTACCAAAACCTGCTATTGCTTATATTAAGTGATCCTAAGCAGTAAGAACATGGGCCTGGCTGGGACTTTGGTGTTCTGACAGTAGTTTTGAAGCATTTGTGACAGAGTTAAATTGCACAAATGCCAGTGATGCTATGGTGCTGACTCCTGTGGGGCTAAATCAGTGGTAGGAGTACTACAGCAGTACTTCCTGGAAAGTTTCAGGAGCTGCTCTAATTCCATATGGTGGAGGTGTGCCGGCTGTGAGTGATAATGAGTATGTTTGGTATGATTTGGACATGTGCTTACCTCCATAGTGGTAGACTGCTTCAGTGAAGACAGAGGAGGCCCTTTACTGTCATTCAGTTACTGCATACACCTGTGTCTGTTGTTTTACGTGGTCTTCCTGTAGTTTTCTTTAAAAACCAAATAATCACATCTTAATACCTAAAATGTAGGACTAAAACGCATGACTGAAAATTAAAAAAGCCTGACACCTTTTTGTAGAAATGGTGACTCTTTACTGTGAGTGATTTTAAGGATCGCTTTCATGTAATCTGATGAAATTACGAAAAAGTCATTGCTTGCGAATCTTTGGCTCCAGAACTACCTGTTTGTTGTATTTGGGAGCAGGTTAAATATTTGATAAGGCTGACATATAGCATGTGTAATCTGTATGTCCAAAAAACTTAGATTTTTTTCCATTATGTTTTCAGGTAAAAGTCACTTAATTGTACCACAGCACTTGGAAATTAATGTCAGTGTATTTTTAGCAGTCTCTTTCTAATGGTGCTTTATTGTGCTTTGTCAGTTGCCAATTTTACTTTCTGTTAATCTGGCTGTTTGAGCAAATGTAAGTTTATGATGACAGAGCTTTTAGGCTAAGTAACTTGTTTATTTGCTCTGTTGATGTATGTATCTGTTGTTTGGGGTAGGGAATCTGATACAAGTTCTAAACAGATAGGTGAATCTCCTAGGTTGAGTGTGGTTGTCTGCTTGACCATCTGAGTATCTGTTACGGAGTGTGTTTTCTGTGGATTTGGAGCTCAATCTGTAGGAGTTGCTAAGTGACTTCATAGCTGGCACCTGCAAATCAACCCAGAGTGTATATGTTTCTGAATGATCGTACTAATTGGTTCTGAGTTTACTTCATCTGAAGGAACACAAGATTGTTTAACCACATGATCAATACCTCTAGATGGTGTGAATTTAAATAAAATGGAAAAATAAAGCAAAAACTGACAAAGAGTTCAGCGATCATGGATTTGGAATATGCTTCTTTAAAGTTCCTTATCCATTAGCCTAAGCAATTCAGATGTATTTAGTGTTAGCTTATGCTATGTGGTATTGAAGTCGAAAGGCTTTCCTAGGTTACCCAGCACTTACTGTGCAGAGTAGGCTCCACAAGTCTAAAGAAATTACTGTTATTGGAATTATTATAATTTCTCTTTTGCATCAATTGTCCTTGAACAGGTGTATGAAAGATAGTTTAGATGAGGCAATTGAGTGTGAATACTGAAGCATAATACTGCATTTAAAACCATTAACTGAAGTAATTGGAAGGCCTCAAAATCAGTCAATCTAGAGAACTCTATTGCTTCCTATTTTCAGAATTTCTGAGGGTTTCTTGTTGGTTACTAAAGAAACCTATTTGCTCTGCTCTAGTGGGTCAGGAACAACCTGATCTGGAAATGAGTGAGGTGGTTCTTCACCATTATAACTAGCAGAACGAAATGCTGGGTTTTTGTTTGGTTATTTTGAGGCAGTTTGTTGGGTGATAAAGGAGTCGAGGGGACTGGGCATCTAGAGGATTTCCTGCTAAAGTCTGTAACTTTCTGTGGATTTACTACAGGTATGAGTGCAGAGAGTGGAACTTAATCTAAAGCACAGATCCTCTGATGTAAGAACACTTGTGTCTGGTTGCAGACATTGGGGCATCTGTCTTCACATACGAATTACAAGTAATTATGTTCTCAGAACTGAAGTACTGCAAGGAAGCATTTCTGTTGGGATTTACCTGTTCTGTGTGTATGGGAGGGTAATAGCTTGTATTATAAGTGGGAGTTGTGTGGTTGTATGGACAAATATGTCTAGAATAATTTCATGCAAAACCTATTTTGCATGAATTAATTTGATATTAATGAAATACTTGCTGCCTATGGCATTATTACTGTGTTTTTTAATAGATCCATAAAGCAATGTAAAGTCTTAAAATTCCATTTGACCAAAGTAATGTGAAATTCACTTGTGGTCTGCCTCCCCCTTTTCCTTGAAAATATTTTTAGCACTTCTAGAGTTTTGTCCCGCAAGTGCATATGAGCCCTGAATCATCTGCATTCGGGCTGGGGCTTAAATTTGGATTTGTAACAGCTGATGGTAGTGGTGTTTCTTTTCTGAGTTGAACTGTTCTAAGTTGTTTTGTAGCCCAGGTGTTTTCTAAAGCATTACTTTGGCATATTCCTCTTTCCGGTGAGACATGTATCATGTTACCAATCTGCATAAGTTGTGCCCGATGGTTGGCCACCACCAGGGTCCTTTTGGACTGTAGTTGTGTAGGTATACCAATATAAATGCTGAGGGGAAGTCTGTCTGAGAGAAATAAACTGGTTTCTTAATACGGAATAAATCATACTGTCAGGATGCTAACAGTAGACAGCATCTTGAGAAAGAGAAATTAACCAGATGCTTATTTAATATTTGTGAAGTTTGCTGAAACTGGAATTTTTTTGTTCTTACTAGAATCATATTAGCACCAACCCCTCTGCTACATCATCTTTTTGTCTTGGTGTGTTTCCGGCACATCAACACAGTGCTTTATGTAGTGTTGTGATGCCTTTCAGGATTTCCTTTACATTTTGCTGTTGAAACTTTCTGTAAGTGCCGTTAGTGATCACTTACAAGAGGAAAACAAATTAAAAAGAAATCTCTTTAAGTGAATATCACTACTTTCTTCGAAGGAAAATTTAAATTTTCAGTTAAGATGCACTTTGCCTTTGTTTAGTTAGTGGTTGATTAAACCTAACTGGTTTAATCACAAACTGGTTGATTTAGTTTGAACAGCGCTTGCTGATGCCTCCAAACCAGCCCTGTTGGGAGAATGAAGGCTGTTCAAACAGCGAAGTCAAAGAAGGAATTGTAACAAGGTGATGAGAGAGGCTGAGAAATCCATCATTCCTTGCTGTGATGCTTTCAAGAAACATTTGGAAGAAGGCAACTTTGAATCTCAGGCTAAAATTGAAAAGAATTAAGGAATTGGTTTGCACTCTGGAAATGTGGATTCTGGTTGTGGAACTGCCATGGACATTTCTCCTGTCCCCAGGCAGGTAATCAAAGTTCTTTGTTCCTCAGCTGCTTGTGTCACATGATGTCAGGGCTGTACAGAGGATAATCTAATGCATAAGATTCTTTATGATAATGTAGGAAAAATCTGTTTAAAATAAATTAAACTTGGACTTTTTCACTCAAGGAGTATATTTGAAATTTGCAAGTGCACTTCAGAGCTCAGAGGCAGTCTTGTACCAGAGGGAATAAAGTGACAGACAAAACAGAGTGTGGTCTTCCTTTCACCCAGATGTCACACTTAGCTTTCAGACAGTGAAAAGAAGTGGCAGTTGGCACTAACACCGAGGCACTTACTCTTATCTAGGTTTTGTTTTTACTAGGGCATTTTGCTGCTAGCTTTTTGAATCGTGGTTTCTGTGCTTAGCAAGGTGGTGAATAATGTGGTTAGAGGGAGCACACGTGCACTTGCTGGCTCATTTAAAAACCCCCACCAGTTTATGAATATTGCTTTGAAGAAGACTCCTGGAACAAACTCTCCAACAAAGTTTTAAGTTGACAAGTAGGTATTCTTTATTGCGGCGCCAGGAGACATGGGGGATAGCTCCTCCTAACGTGTGTCCTGTATTGCCACACACACCATCCTTATACAGTCACTTGGGCACACATACATATTCATGAGGCTACACATGAATTACATTATTTTCCAGAAAGTTTCCCACATACATACAAAAATGTGATGGTGGTCTTTGAAGCATCAGCTTAATTAACATTATAGACATAGCAATCATCCTGTCCTTCTACTTATCAGCTGGTTTAACTGTTGCTGTCCTGGACATGTGCTAGTCCCAGGCATCCCCATCCTCAGGTCCTGCTTTTCTGTTGTTTTTCTTACACTTTTTGTACTAAGGTAAGGACCTAAAATTTCCAATTACCTTCAAGCACTTCAGTTGTTTTCCATTACAAAGCCATCCAACTTACTTAGAACTGATTACATTTTGTGCTTTTGTACCACTTGTCTCAATATGGATTTTGTTCATGTAGGAGAAGTGACAGTAAGTTGTTAAACTAAGTAATGTGCCTGGAGTCTTTTCATGAGTATGTAAGAAAAGTATTCAGAAGATTTCCCCAGTCATTTTATATTTAAAACCAACTGTGTAATAAGAAGAATGTGTTTGGGCTTCAGCTCTTCTTAATATTCCTACTTTGTTTTTTATGACGAATTTAAAAGGCTGACCTTCTGAGTGAAAAGGATGCTAAAAATGCTGTAACTATTCATTTTTAATGTAAAATTACATTAAATATGTATTATGAATGATGAAAAAAAAGCACTGAATTTGGTTCAACTAAAAATGCTTGAGTTTCTTTGGTCCTAATACACTTCTTCAATTTTGTTTTCAGTTACCTTGGCATTGAGCTTTAGATCTTGTAATCTTGTGGATATCTTACTGGGATGGTTGGTTATTTTTTGGAATGTAATCCAGAGAGTCCAAGTTTGCTTAGTATTTAACTGTTGCATACAAAAATATCTCAGTAAGAGCTGTCTAAATGCTACTGCATTTCTCTTTTCCAAGGCAGCAATTACTAGGTAGTTTGAAGAATATAGGTCCATAACTACTCAGTTCTGTAGCACATGCCATAGAATTTGTCATGGTTTCCGTTCCACCTAGACTTGTGTTTCTCATTGGATACCTGAGATTTTTTCTTCTAGTGACAGAGGTTTCTGCTCTATAAATGTGGGAATAATTTGTTCAGCTTTAATAGCTACTTAAAAAAATTGCCTGTTCTTGATACATGTCAGACTTTGACTTTTCATTGAATCTCATTATGCTGGTTGTGTATGAGTCTGAAGATAACCTCTTCCCAAGTTTAATTTCTATGTGTAGTCTTTTTGGGCTGGCTAGTTAAAGTTTGTCTGTATTTGGAGAATCTAGACCTGTGGAGTATTCTTGCTGCAAGTCAGATCTGCCAGTAATTTAAAAAAATTCTCATAGTTCTGATTATTATTATTTGGTATTTCAGTGTTTTTCTTCACATGCTGACACCAGAAATATGTACACTTTCAGTTGTGCTTGCACTGGGTATCAAACACCCAGAGTTCAGGTCCCATTTCCTCCAACACAGTATTCCCTACTTAGAAAGTTAAAAGCATACTAGTTTGTTTTGTTAGGCCTCCATCATTATTTTTTTTGCAAACTAGGTTGCTAATTTTGTTGCCTCAGAAGTTTATCTGTTAGTCTGATAACATACAACACTGGGACCTCATGTTCCCTGATGCCTCCTTGGTTCTCCAGATAGGTATCTTTGTAGCTACACTCTTGTTATTTCTTACTTGCTTTGCTTAAGCCATCAGTGGTGCAACACCCTGGTGCTTGTTATGCCATTTTCTTATGATATCCAGTAACATATGGCATAGTACTACCAAAATGAGTGCCAGAAGTGTCAAAATGAAGAGTAGCACGTTGCTATCCTTTTTTTGGACAGGAAGGTGATAAAAAGGAGTGCTGTGGGAGCTGTTACCCTGCAGTGGGCTCTCTCCACAGGCAGCATGTTCTGGCATATCCCCAGTAATACTTCTTGGGCTTGCTCATGGTATGTGCATGCCCCTTTCTTGAGGGGATAGAAATAGTAGTTAATTATTTGTTTGCAGAAGACAGTTTTAAAATGTAGTTGTGGAAACTGATTATTAGGTGGAAGAATTGCTTGGACAAAATAATCAGTAGATTTTCCTTACCCTGAATTTTTGTGCGTTAGTCTTTTTCCAGGTAAATCCTCTGCCTTGCAATTATGAGGTTTTTGTCACTAGATGCATGATTTTATTTTGATGGTATTGGAATGCATGTTATTTGCTGATGATAGCTGATTTTCATCAGCAGTATTTGTGGAATTTTCTTCCCTATCTAGGTCATTGCTGAGCATTCCAAAGGTGAGAACTGCTTGCCGAAGAGCCCTGTTAGAAATAAATTCACTCAAAGATGCTCATTTGCGGCTGGCTTCATCTCTTAATTATTTTTCAACGCAATTAATCTGTCTTGTTAATTTTTTTTTAATTATACCTAAAACTCAGTGCTGCCTGCATTAGACATTCCTTCAATGCTGTTAATATTCTGAAGCAGACTTGGGGTATCAGAAGCCCAGCAGCTTTTCTGGAGGAAGTTTGGGTTTAGTAAATTATCTTGCTTCAAATATCTTCTGTTTGTTTAAAAAAGGTACAGTATCAGCCATCCTGTTATTTTATTCAGCTTTGGGTAGGCTGAGATGCCTATGTAATTAACTAAACTCTTGCATTTATACTTAAATACTTGCACAGTATAGTTTCCTTCAGTTTGGGAACTTTGTTTTTGGTGGAAAGGAGCTGGATGCACCAAGTATTGATGAACTCTAGCATTTTGAATCACTATGTGTTTGATGAAACCTAACGATTTTGCTGGTAGTAGCTTTCTGATAAAATTACAGTTTAAAATTTGGAGTGCTAGTCTGCAAAGTAAAAAGCAGGTTTATGTTGATATGTAGTATTAATTGCTTGGTGCTTGTTTCAGGAGCCTTCCGCAGGCTAAATGCAGTTGCTATTGTGTATTTCTTGGTCCACTCAACAGCACTGTACAGGTGTACCTATGCAGGTGCCTTAAGGTATTTGATTGGAAAGGCCTTAGGCCGTTAGTTGGATGGTTGTAAGTTGAAAGCCCTAAATTAATAGTTTTTGTAGTTTGAATAAGTTACTACTACAAGTTCATAGATTAAGTACATATTTCTTTGCAGCCTAGAAAAGGGCTTTTCTTCAGCTACCCAGCCTGTGGAGATTACCTGTTGCAGTATGAAGAGTTGAGCATTGTCAGGTTCCCAGGATTTTTTGTAAGATAAGTCAGTGATGATTATTTGATTTGCTTGAGAATGGACTTGGAGCACAGCTAAGAATTGTGATGGTACAACCTGTATAGGTCATTCAACAGGATGTTTTAAAGTTAGAAGAAGTGCATAAATACAAGGGGCTCTGTATTGATAAAGCTTCTGTATTTACCTTATATACAGGATTGTGAAACACACTGCCACTTAGAGCTGTATTGGTGGCTACATCTTTCATTGAGATAGGGTCATGCTTTTATGTAAGGGACGCATACACACTGCGGGAAAATCTGCACACTGGAGTCAGACTAATATGCTTAACTCTCACCAGGAGAGTGTATGTTTGTTTTTTTAGGTCTGGAGTATGGATAAACCCTTCCTAGTAAAAGGAGAACGGTTTAAGCTGCTGCAAGCAAGACCAGGCATTCTGCTATTATGCTCCTTAAATTTATAAAATAAAAAAAAAGGGGGGGGGAGGGAAAACAGCCATTTTCTTGCCTTTTTCCTGAGATGGCAGGGAATTGAAGAAGACTTGTGTGAGGTTTCTCTGTACTGCTTTTATCATGTTGATAGGACGAAGATAATGACATTGATCATGAGAAAGGTACTGATGTGTAGGCAAGATGGAGGAGCAAAATGTGTTACTCGTTGCTGCAAGCATTTGGGAGTTTTGCACTGGCACAGAAACCTCTCTTGAATGTTTTTGTTGTGCCTTATCACAGTAGGCTTTTTATAGAAGCTCCTGCTCTTGAAAACAGAATAAAGCTCCCTCTCTTTTTCTGTCTGACCTGGAAGGTTTGCCTTCCACACCATAAGGTGTAGCGTAGGTTTTGTCTTTTTTTTGTTATTGCCTGTGTTTTATCTGACCTGGTTATTTGGCTTTGATTTTGTGACTGCCGGGCTCACGTGCCAAATTTTATCTTATTTTTATTATGCAAGTGCAAGGAAAGGGTAGTTTTACAATAGAACAAATGAGGAAAGAAGAGATGTAGAATGGTGGGAGAGGTTTAGAAAAGGAGGTAAATCCTCTGCAGGACTGATGGAGAGAAAGGGAAGAAACAGGAGAGAAGGAAGTATGATACTGAAGACAAGATAGATTTTTGTTACTTTTTAGAAAAAATAAAACATGAATTCGGAATGAAGTCTTAGAAACCCAAGTGAGATAATTTTGCTGTTATTATTTTAAATATTCCATTAAGAATGGCATATGAGAAGTAGAGAGGAAATGAGTACTTCCTAAATTGCAGAATGCATAGTGCAGTGAGGATTTTTCTGGTTTAGCTTTCTTCCCTGATCTACCTTTTGTAGCAGAGCTCATTTCAGACTTGTGGATGACTAAGGTGAATATCAGCCAGAGCAAGCTACTGACAGTGTCCACCTGGATATATACTATATATGCTAGACTTATCTTTATGTGGGAATTCAGGCATATATAATGATGAAACTGTTTTCCTGTTAAAGGTTTTACATATTGTTTCTTTACTTTTGATCAAAGCAGTGAGGATCTGGATTTTTGTAGAACAATGTTTTTAGAAATATGTGTACTTACAAAGCAGCAACCTAATGCATAAAGGTCTTCGGAAGTTGCTTGCAAATCTGAATACACTTTCTTCAGAAGGATCATGGCTAGTATACTGCATATCTCACAGCATATTGGTGAAACCACCCTCTCATAGACTCTGTGGAATCTCAACGTGTGTTTCTAAGAAAAAGTGTTGACAAGAAGCTCCGTTGTGAAGATGGCTGTGTATCAACTGTCAGGGTAAAGGCCAAACGTAGAAACCTAAACTTACCGTTTCAGTCAATGGCTTGATACCCTGAGGAGTAAAGGCAGGTCAGACCCTATTGGACTGCAAAGTATTGGCACAGAGCGCTGGAAAGTTGCAACTATCATAAGGTGATGCAGCATGTAAGAGAGGTCTGGTTTCTGCAAAGCTTTGTTTGAACTATCTGAGGTGGAGAAGAGCTGGAAATGAGGCAATATTCTGATCTTGCAATAAGATCCTTACTTTGTGTATCATATTTGTTTTTACATATGATATATAAAGAAAATACTGTCTTGGATATGTTCATTCTTTTCAAGCAGGAACTTTTAAACGGTGGACTAAAACCCAAAATTTACAAATTCACAAGTAAGGAAGAACAAGCAGAAAGGAAGACATAAAATTGAGAACTTCAAAACTTCCCAAAGCAAGACCTTAACTTCCCTTTTGCATTTGTTTTTCTTCTGTGTGAATATATATTAAAAATCTGTGCTGCCCACAAATAATGTCATTAGTGTATCATAGTTCTCAGCGCCTGGTATATGAGAGTGGAATGAATATTACTTGTTGAAAAAGTTCTGTCAGTGCAATAACATTTTAAATGAAACTTGCAGCTGGAAGAAATGCCAGCATTTGTGTGGTTTAGTTTTGAGAACCTAGATGATGAACTGTCTGCATTTTGAAAGTGAAAATAACAGCTGCTGTAAACAGTAAAACACAGAACAAGTTTTAAAACAGATGTTTTATTCCATCAACTTGCACAAGAATTAATGTCCAAACAGATGTGTTCAGAAAGCATTTGTCTCCTAGAAAGTATCAGGTAGCTCATATATTCATTTAGAACATATCACCATAATTTGTGTTTGAAACAGCTATAGAGAACATCCCTTCGGTGAAATATGTAAGAACTAGATTGAAATGAGGGGGGAATGAAGAACTGGTTTGAGGACTGCTGCTTTCTAGCATCATGTATATGTCTTTCTCTACCTTCAGATTACCTTTAAAATTGTTGTGTTGCTTTCACAGGTGGTGATCAGTTCTGTTATTATGTGCTTCTTCCACCTAAGTTATATGAATAATGTATGTACATCCACAAGACAAAAATAGATGTAGGGGAGGTAGGTATTGGAAAAAATTGAGAAGCCAGATTCTTGAGTCCAGAAACTGTATTGGCATTGTAACTCTGATGACCTAGACTGATGAAGAGAAGCACACTTCAAATGATAAGGTGTTTCAGACTTTTACTGGTCTGTTTTGTTAGAAATACTATTAATTCTTGAATACACTATAGTATATTTAAGAATCTCCTCCTCCTTATCAGTATCGCAATACATTTTTCAGCAAAAAGTACAATACTTACTAAGTTGTAGCGCCACTGTAATTTTTTTTTTTTTTTAGACTTTTAACATGTTTAAAAAAGCCCCAGGTTTTATTTTTTATCTGAGAATACCATAGGTCCTTAACAAAATTTGAAAAAGCCTCAGCTGTGATGCTTACACTACTGAGGTTAGAGGAAGAGGTGCTTCATTAAATCACTGCCAGGTGTAATGAAAATGTATTGGCCATTGTTTTCCTTTTCTTGGTATAAAACTGAGATCCACAAGTGACTTTCATTGATTGCAAGGTAGTTTTCAAATATCTTTCTGTTTACAGGGAAGTTATTGTTTCTTGAGGTCTCTTATTCCTCGATGTTTTTAGCTGTGAACTAGAAAATAACACTGAAGAGTTGCTGGCTCCTGGCAATGATTCCTGCTGAGGACAAGACCTTGCAAACCGAGGATGAGCTAGGAAGGTCTGGCAAAAAAGTCAGTGAACTGTGATGCAAGCTCTATAAAACATTGCTGACTCAAGGCAGCTAATTGAAAATTTATGCTGTAATATCCATTGATGGAATGTGGTTGTGCTTTGAACCTCACTGGATTGCATTATTGTAATGCAGTACAGTCAGTATCTTTCTCTTGATACATTCTTGTTCTGAAAAGGTTGGCTTCATCAAAATAGCTTCTGAATATTGAAAAGATGTCAACTTGAAATCTAGTCGAGGTAAAAGTCAACTAGGATTAGTTTTAAATATACTTGAAACTTTTTCTGCGATTTTTTAAAGATGCAGTATGAACTACGTAATACTTGCCAGTCCTTAACATAATGTGTACAGAGAAAATAAATAAATTACATAGTACAGTAATATTTACTAATACAATTACTTCCTGTTGTAGAAGATCTCTGTAAGAATTCCATGGATTTATTTTAAATTGCCTATGCAGTCATGCTGTACTTCCCTTCCATGTCCACCCTTCTATTGCCAGTGCCTCTATTCTGTTTGGTTCAAGAGTTTTTGGTCATCCTAAGGCATTTCTGTAATTCAGTATTCTGTTTGTAAACTACAGCTGTAATTGAGGCAAGTCCTGCCCAGTTCAGTCTGTGTATGCATTCTATTTAATGCTTACAAGTCTTCATACAGCATGTCTGCAATTGTTCCACACCCTGTAAATGTGTTTAGTGTGCAAAGTGAATTCATCATTGGAGAGACAGTGACTGCAAGGGATCTGGAGGTTGCTGCTAAAATGTGTGGTTCATGCTTTTTGTCTTTGTCTCTGTGAGGGCATTTTAATCTGAACATGCGTTTGAGGCTTATTGCAGAATATCCTCTTCTCCTCTGAAGTCCCAGATTGCACTGGTGTGGGGAGGGTTGGTAGTTTTCCCCTCCTGATCTTGGGGTGGTTCTGTCTAGCTGGATCTCTTTGCTCCTGGATGAGAAAAACACAGCCAGAGACTGGAATACCAAGAACCTTTAATTTCTTGGTTTTCTTCTGTCATTAAATAAGTTACTAATAGACTGTTCGTTTTCCCCCTAGTTGTTACATTTTGATAGTAAAAACCCTAGTGAAAACGTAATTATGCTGGGAAAATAATTACTTCACTCATAGTCTTATCCTTCTTTTTAAATTAATATACTAATTTCAATTTTATAGTCATAAGGAACTGTGAGAAAAGCCAGTGTCTTGAAACAAAGCTCTCAGATGTTGAGTGTAAACATGAGAATTGTTTGTGGACAGTAAGCTGTTGATAACCTGTCGGTTATGACAGCCTTGTTCTCCTGTTCTGTCTTTCCCAGGGGTCAGAGGTTCAGATTGCAAGTTTCATTCTGCTGCTTTCCAATATTCTGGTGCTTTTCCAGCTTTCCATGCTTCATGCTGCTCACAGAGCACGGGTGGGTGATACCTGCATTTTGGGACACTCTGGAGTGTTTTGTTGTGGTGGTTTCTGATGCCTGGAGTGACTCTGACTGTAAACCAGTCATACTGGTGTTAGTTGTGGAGCTATACTGAATGGATGTCAGGCCCTGGGCCCAACACGGGAAGGTGGGTTGCAGGTATGGCATAGCCTGTTTCATTCAGTGTGGTGGTTTAAATGTTGGTGAAAGAAATCCTTTAATATATACTGCATTTTTGCTATACTGTGGTCTGAAGGCTGGCAGGTCATTCAAACCTAGGCAAAGCTCCGGGCTCCCTGTAGCACATTGTGTTCCTTTCAGTGTGGGAAAAATACTGGAAGTGTTTCCTTGTGTTTGGGCTTTGGAGAGTCATCAGATGACTCTGAAAGCCGGTAGGAGGCTTATGTGGATGCTCTTTGGGCACAGAGGTTCTGGTAGGAGTCCCATGAGTTGTGGGAAATAGCTGGAACTTCTAAGCAGGTTATAGCAGCATACAACTGTTAGCTTCATAACTTAGGTTCTTACCTCTTCTTTATGCTGTTTTTTCAAATGGAAGAATTAAAACCTGGAGGAAAATGGTAGAGCAGATGCCAGATGCAGTAGGCTTCCTCCTCCATGTGCTGAACAAACAGGTTGTCAGTTGAATATGGAGCTTTTCAGTAGTATCAGATAAATGGTACAAATCCACCTGTCCTCGTTTCCATGTTCTAAGGATCTTTTTCCTTTCCCATTTATTTGCTCTTGCTTTTGATACTGTGACAGCAAGTGTAGAGGGAGTGAAGAGGAGAAGAAAACATTTGAAAGTGAGAAGATTGAGTATGAAAATGTTATGTATACTAAAAATTAGAGATGGATGAGCTGTGACCCCAGGTTCCAGAGAGGAGGCTGATGACGTGCAGCCTTTTTGGGTTTTGCTCCCCTTGAGCTTAAAAATAGATTTTTCAGAAGTGACATTTGAACAGATTGAACACAAGAGGTGTAGAATAGGTATTTCAACTGAGGCAGCTACTGCTGAACCCATGATGAAAGCTTAAATGAAACTGTCAGTATAGAGAAAGCAGCTAGTAGAGGAAAAAATGGAGTGCAGTTTCTCACAGATTGCCCATTTGGGATGGTGTCAGGACATCAGAACAGATGCCTGAGAGACTGAAAATACCTGCTCCACTCATGTTGAGTTTTAACTTTCATGAAATAATTCCCTCAACCAGATTTAATTATTAGAATGATGAATTGCATGAATTTTTTAAAAGGAAAGGAAAAGAATTATGAAACTGGAAATGTGGAAACTTAGTTCTGAAATGTGGAACTTAGCTCTGGAAATGTGAAAACTACTGGAACTCTCCTGGCAGTTTATTTATGCATTATCTCTACTTGTTCTGTGTATTGTTTTATTTTTTTTAAATTTTTATTTCCTTTTTTTCCTAATAGCATTATCATCAGTTAGGTGCTTGGACTAATTGGATAGGTCTCCTCTGTTTTAAAGAGTATCTTACTTATGAGTTGGCTTATTCTGGTCCCTTTCTGTATGTGTTTGCCAACACTTTGTTCAGTGGTTCATTTAAGTTCCGGCATGTTTATGCTGCTGAATGAAAAAATGACCACCTTGTGTCTTTCCCTTCAGGGGTAACAAGATCTCTTTCTTGAGATCCCTACTCCTGAATTTCTTCCTAAAATTCCTTTTCTGCACTGTTTCCTGCTGTGTCCTTGTTTCAGGGACTTCAGAGTAGGCGAGCCGGCTATTACAGTTCTAACAGCAAGCATGGGGTTATTATTGCTGGTATTACTATGTTAGTAAGGATTTTTTCCTCCAAGTGTGTTTGTTTGGTTTTGTTTTCTGTTTTTATTGTTTTTTTGGGTTTTCTTTTCCAAATTTTAGTCTACTATCTGCTTGTCACTGCTTAGAATGAAATCAAAAGTAGAGAGGGTGCTTTGTCAAATGCTGCAGTGCAGGACCAGTGTGAATACTGAAGAGTGTAGTGAAGGTAGGTAGCAGGGTACCAAAGAGCAAGAGTGACTTTCAAATGTCAAATCTCTGTTAGAAAATAGGACTTACAGTTTATGCTCCCTAAAGTGAAGAAGTAACATGTCTTTGCAATGTTTTCCTCTGAGAAATAGTAGGTTTTTAGAAATGGCTGTTAAAAAAAGTGCAGCTCTCTGTAGTTCCAGTTTTCAGTTGGGGCCAACATTTCTTTTGGGATTCTTCCCCGTCTTCCAACTTCCCGTTGTTTTGCTAGTGCATTTCTGGTTGTTATTTGTGTGTCTTGGATACAGTGAATAAGAAGAGTTATTTTGTGGGGAAGGGGGGAGTATAGAATGGTACACATTCTGAAGTCCTCAAATAATACATTGTCTGAGGTGCCAGATAAGAGAAACTAACAGCTAAAGAGCAGCATCTATTTGGACTCTGCAAACAGTTGATAACATTTGGTAATAAACTAAAAGAAAACTACAAACAAGTGGTTAAATAGAGAACTGCTTAATGCAGCACTGATTTTTATCATAATTAGGGACAAGGCAAACAGCTAGGACGAGCTTTTTGAACTGCACTTGAAGGAAAGATGTTAAAATAAGTTCTAAGTCACTACTGAAGGGAACCTAGTGAAGTAGAGTAGTTTTGCTTTCTTCTGATTTTTAAAGTGAAGACTTAAGGTAACTGAAGGAAAACATATTGCTTATAACTTCTACTTGCGCAAGCGGTGAAGCTATAACAACTTGATCTTTTCTTCTTCCGAATTTTCCTCTAACATTTCATTGTTATGATTATGGAGGTTAATGAGGATGTTTGCAATGTAGCCTAAGCATTCAGGCACTAAAAATAATATTCGGGGTTCTAGCTCGTGCTAGAACCATTAAACTTGAAGTTTAATATAAATTTCACAATTTCATATTGGTTCCCATCAGATGGAAATAAGCCTCCTGTTTTGCTGTAATATGTTTAATGCTGGTTTTACCAAAAAGAGGAGAGCACAAACCTAGCCTGAGACAATATGTAAAATCTGAAGTTGAACTGGAAGCAGACTCTAAAAGATGTCTTATTTCTGAATAAGTTAATTCGTTGTTCCATGGTTTGATCATCCGCAGACAGGTGGTGTTTTTTTATGCAATTGATAATGAGATGCCAGCATGTTTAAAATAAATTTGTTCTTATATTTTCGTTATTGGCATTATTTCTTTAATGCCCATGCGCTAGTTTATTGCGAAAATGAAGACTTTAAACTTCTGTTTCAAAGCTGGTGGTTCTTAGTTGTTCAAAACTCAGAAGTTCATAATGTTAGTTATGGCAAATAAGCTCTTTTTAATTGTGTGGGAGAGTGGATTAGATCAGCAATTTCTGAATTTCTTTTACAACTGGCATGATTATAACAAAAAGAGTGTCAACAGAAATTTAAGTTCTTTAAGAAGTTGCCAGTCTACCAGGTGCCTTGTTGTAAAGCAGACTGATTGCTTTTGTATTAAGGATGATGCCAGATTTTATTTACAAGTACCTACTTGCCAGCTGATCAGCCAGTATGACTCTTCTCAGTAATTCACCAGGATGTAACAAGGGATTTGACAGAAACATATGTAATTTTGGAGGCTCCTGAAAAACGCCTTTTTTTTTGTAATTTTAAAATGGAAGTTGCTGAAATACTGAGTACAGTGGGAATTAATTTGGCAGAACTGCTTCTGCTGGGTGGTCCAAATTGTTCTTACTACCTGTTTTCTTTGCCCAAGATTTGTATTGTTAAAGTAGTTGTTAGTGTGAGAGGGGCTGTGTTTTCAGCCTGGGAGAAGATTGTTGCATACAGTTGCATAAAAACTATGTTCCAGGAGTTTGGAGTCGTTGAAAGTTGATGATGGAGCAGCAAGTGAGCTTCTGTGCGCTGGACAAGCTGCCAAGTCAGGACCGCTGTGTGTGATGACTAATGTGTGTGACATTATCATGGATGAGTGGAGTGCTGCTTCTCTCTCTTGAACAAGGTGAAATATGTTCTACTGAGGTAAAATAAGGATTTGATAGGGTTCAATAAATTTAATGGAATTTAATAGAGTTTAACAGTGGTTTAATAAGATTCTATGTTTAGTGGCAAGGTGCACCTTATTAGTTACTGCATGGAACAAATGTACAGAGGAAAATGTACAGAGTTAGCATCTTTCCTGCTGAATGGATGATTCTGCAAAGTTCCTCTTCTACCCAAGGCTGCCCTGGCTGCATTATTCTTTACCCAACTACAGCACTTGTTAACCCATAGGCTATTCTGGAATGTGGTCCTGAGTACTGCTGCTGGCCAGTGATGAGAACAAAGAAATGAATGTGACAGAGCAGTGGTTCTGACATGACACCAAATGGGTGAAGGCTAGTTCAGCTGAAGTAGGTTTTTAAAGTGCAAATAACAATTCTTTCTTGAGGAGGAAGTGTGAAAAATGACAACTGGTTTTCACTTGTGCTTTCTAAGGGCAGCTTTTTTCATTTAGCCAAATTGTGTTGATTTTACAAATTACTGAGATTTTTGGGGAATGATAGCTGTTTTTGTTTCACACCACTGCTATAGGCTGTGGTGTAAATGTGCAAGACACTGTATTTCTGTCTGTCCTGGGTTCAGGAATATGATGGAAGGGGTGAGACTGTCTTAGAACTCTCGGAGTTTATGAATCATTTCATCCACTATTGGTGGTACTATGTCATTCCAGGTTACTGTTGCCAGTGAATGGGCATATGATGATGGTGCATGAGGTGAAGGCCATCCAGCTGGCCTTGGACATTGCTGAATGAGAAAAGTGGCCAGTACTTTATTCTGACTCATGGATGGTGGCAAATGCCCTGTGGGGATGGTTGCAGCAATGCAAGCAGAGCAATTGGGAACGCAGAGGTAAACCCATCTGGGCTGCTGCACTGTGGCAAGATATCGCTGCCCGCTGCAGAACCTGGTGGTGGAGGTAC